>JXCR01110370.1:0-10198 GCA_002079205.1 Phalaenopsis hybrid cultivar | reverse complement strand
ATCTAGTTGATGTGGCACATGTTGGTGGCAGCACCACTAGATCTCAAGCTAGAGTAGGTGATCGAACTACTAGACCCAAATCTAGTTCCAAATAAAACTTGAGGAGCCTTTGATGGTTTTGAAGACCTTAGAGATGAACATTTATGTATATTTCCATTATGTTACATAGTATTTAGTTTCCTTAATGTTGTGTTAATTGTGTTTATGTAAATTGCATGTATTATTTATGTTGAAGTCGAGTATTTTCATGAGTGGAGTCAAGGTTTGATTATTTGGCATTGACCCTTAGTCAATGCATGGAGTTGAAGCTTGGAATAGGGGTCGACCAATGTGGATTGAATAATTATAAGAGGGGGCCGACCACTACCTCTCTCCTTCTTCGGTTAGTTGTTCTGGTAGTGAAGATGTGTGATGAAAGGGGCTTTTAGCTTAGTTTATATGAACTAATCTTTCTCTGAAATGAAAGATATTGGTTGTGTGAACACTTGGATGAATTATTCTCTATTGGCTTGAGACTTAATGGCCAGTCACCCAAGGGATTTGGTGATCCCTTTAAAATCATGCTTTAGTAAGTAGAAATTTTCAACTCTCTACACTTTTTTCATGCAAATCTTGGGTTGTTTGTGTTAATAGTGTTGTCCACTATTATGTTCCAAAATCAAACTCCTAAATCTTGTGTTTTGTCCCACTATTTTGTGGGTTTAAATGAGAATCCCTAAATCTATATTTTTTTTGGAAAACTTAGACTAGTTCAATTATTTGTCTTAATTCACCCATAAAATCATCTCAATAAAATTTCTAATTTAGTATCATTTTGTTTGCCTCATTCCCTACTTCAAAAATATAAAAAAGAAAATAGCTGAAATGTCAGTTATAATTCTTTGAGAAAAATTTGCCTAAAGAAAGCCCTAACATTTTGTCTTGTTTTTCTAGTTCATGTTTTCTAACTTTCTTGTCCCCAAATTAATATCTTCAATATTCCGAACCCAACAAAACCCTCCAGATCAATACTAAAGTGTTTCTAATACTACCCCCAATTTAAATTACTAAATTATCATGCTATATAAAAAGATGTAGCCATTTTTTCAAACTAGGTCACCTCTGGACAGACTAGTTATTCCAATATATTTGTGTTTCTCTACATCAAATCAATCCCAAAATTTACCAAACTTTCCAGATTAATATTTAACAACCTATCCTACAATATAAGTGTTTGTTTGTATGATTTTGAGCTATTTAAAGAAACTTTTGAAGTTAGACTTCTAGATTCTGGACACCATCTGGAATAACCCTAATTTACTCATATTACTTTCAATTACGCTCCTCTATTAAAATTTGATCTCCTGACCCTTGAAGGAGATTGAGTCCAGCAAAAGATCACTCCTTAGTGATCTTGATTCTCACCAAACAACCATCATCTCACACCTTCCTCATCATTCTCATCCATCATGGTTCACTATTGCAAACTGAAATCTCTCAAATCGATATTTCTCCCGTCCCTAATCACATAATATCCAGTTCCACCTATTGCTGCTAGTTCCAAACCTCCAGATGTCACACAATTCCCTTAATTTGTTATGGCTTGAATTCGTTCTTATCTCCTTCACTCAATCTCGCTTATTTGCTTTTGTTCCAACTGTCAGAATATTGTGTTAATCCTTTCAATTGTTGTCGCTCGAGTCCGCTCCTAACTCCTTAACTTGATCCCGCAGCTCCAAATCAAACTAAAGCAACGACACTACCTTGATGTCACATGAATCCTTCTGATTGTTGTTGCTCGCGTCCGTTTTAGACAGTATCGTTCCATACCATGAATAACGCCAACGGGTTTACGTAAAACTCTAAGATCTTCATCATTTCTTCAAGGAACATAAATATCCCATCCATGGATGAGAAACGCCTCCCCATGACCGAGAACCGCTCCTCCATTCTGGATCTGATTTATCTCACCTCCCCCTCTAATTTCTCCTCCAAGAGATCTACTTTCTTGGCCACCATTATTCCCGTCATGGTTTTTGATCATGAAGGCTAAACTCTTGTACATTGCAATCACGTTCTTCGCTTCCCATCTAGCTCAAATCGCAAATGTATCGCGAGTTTCAGTCACGAAGGCAGATGATCGAAATAAGAACCTTGTACGCCACGATCCATTTGTTGGCTTTCCAGTCAGCTTGAATCATGATTGTATCGCAAGGTTCGATCACGAAGGCGGGTTTACCATGAGGTTCAATCATGAAGATTTGACGATACGTGATCCCGTCGTAGGCTTCCCAACTAGCTTGAATCATGACTATATCGCAATGTTGCGTCACAAGAGGGATTGTATCTCGAAGTTTAGTCACAAAGTCAAATGTATCGTGAGGTTCGGTCGGGAAGGGGATCCCATCGATCTGGATTATATCGCGATCCATTTGTTGGCTTCCTAACTAGCTCGAATCCTCAGTTGTATAACTATGTTCAGTCATGAAAGCAAAATAACTCCTATATGTTGTTATCACGTCGCTGGCTTCCTAGATATTGAATTCTTTGAGATATCAATCGATAAGAAAGGGATGAACTTCCACAAAGATTAGGACAAACAAAATATTTCCCCTCACCAACACAACAACACAACTCATATACATAAAAGATAATCACTTATAGTTCGAGGTAGGCGATCTCTCCCAAGCCCTAACCCTAAGATTCAAGACAACAATCACACATTACTTAGTCATACACATGTTATCCCTATTTATACTCTACAATAATAATTAACTAATGACTAAATCACCCTTTTAGTCTTTACGCCTAACATATGTATTCAAATTATTTTGGCGGGCTCAGAGTAGATCTAGTGGACCACGAGGAGGATGGTACCATAAGCAGGTCAAACACAACATTTTGGTAAAAAAGAACTACAGTTGAAAAACGGTAAACCATATGGGACATGAGTTGCGCATGATGTAAAAAAATATTTGCTCCCTTATACACAAGATAACAGATTTATAGACTTATTTAAGACGAAAAATACAACCTTACGAGATTAGGAATGCTTTGAATTTTATGCAACATGCTGATCAACTGTTTATTATTTTTTCTAATCTACGCTCTGCGTATCTTAAGTTTTCCCCATTCAAAAAGGTAGTACAAGAAGCTAATATCGGAAAAGAGTTATTCAGTCAAAATCCTTATAGCCTTCCTCCATTTACATCTATTTGCTTACACCAATAAATCTATTTCTGCTTATTTTTTTTTTATTTTTTTTTTTTATTTCTTACCTCAGCCATCAGCGTATCCCAAACATAACAATTACCATTAGAGTAACCAGCAAAGAGTAGTCTTCCTGATATGGAGAAAGCAATGGCCTTCACCGAATGGACTTCCTGATTTTCACCATGTTGACCATAATTTTGAAGCAGATGCCCAGTTCCCATATCAAACAACCTACATATGCCGTCATCAGAACCAGTGCCAAACCTTTGCCCATCTGGGAAAAATTTTACTGTGTTAACATCCCCTGAATGGCCATAGTACGTTCTAACTGCTCGGCTAGCAATTCTGGTATCCCATAGCCTAGCAGTTGCATCACATGAACCAGAGACAAACATATTTGAATTCGAAGTGTTGACTGAGACACTGACAAATACAGGAAAAAAAAATGAAATTTAAATGGTATTATGAGAAAAATAACAGATTAAATCAAACAATATAAAAGAAAATATTAAAAAGAAAAAGTAATAAGATTGCATCAAGGAATGCATTCTCTGAACATGTTGAATTAAAAAATATTTAGCATACAAGTACCTAATAACCAAATGCATAAAATAACACTAAAGTAACGCCAATCGTTACAAGGCTGCATCATTAATATAGCAAATTGTCAAATGGCTATTTTCTTCTATCATGTAACAAATTGAGGTAAGTAAAAATACGAGCAAATTTATGTCCAAAATCAAACTTGTGAGCTGTCCACCAAAGCAAAATGAGCAAATTAAGAAACAAAATGGTAAATTACAAAGTATCATGTAATAATCTAAATGCAAGCTTCAAAATATCAATGTTTCTGGTAAAAATTAATTTGATCCTTAGATGTTTGGCCTTCTAACATTTCAGCGCTTCTACAAATACGTCATATTGACTGTTATTTTTTTTCCTTACAACATACCTCTAGATCTTTTATCAAAATAAATCTAATGTTTTCTATCAGCTGCCGCGAATAACCTCTCACAACTCAAATAACCAATAAACAATGTTTAAAATACTTGAAAAAATTTTCTCTAACCATTTTCTTGTGTTACACAATCCGATGTGATCTCTCTTCCTCCAGCCCCTACTGGTTCATGCCCTCCGAGACAAACTAGCAACTTGAGGTACCAACTCTGTCAGGTGAACTTCTACATATCACGAAAACTAAGCCTATTGAAGACCTATATGTGGATATGCCCTAAACGCCTTTAATTATTCATAAGGCATGGATTTCACTTCCATTGTATGTTAATATCTTGTAGGAAAAACTCCAATCACTAGAACCAAGTGGGGTCACTTCACTTGTTTATGCTTTTTCTGCACGTGCTGCACTCTTATAGTTGTTCATATCAGCTAAAATTGTTCACCGAGTGTTGTTTTCGTACAGGACTAACTCCAACTGTAAAACACAAGAAAGCCACATCACCCAATAATGCTTGTTTTGCGCTCCTTACTCCCACTTTTCCCCATGATACCTCCAAGAATGCAATCAATGCTGTTAAAGGTGATTCAGAAGAACACCTAAGTTCACAAGTGAGGCAAGGGCATGGTGCCTTAAAAATCTTTAAAAGAGAATAAAGAGTTGGAGGAACAAGGACACACCTTTGAAAACAAGTTCATCAAATGTGCATGCAAGAATTCTAATTCTACAATACTAAATCTTGAAAATAAAAAAGACGAGTCCAATGAAATAGATGAAGATACGGAGAGGCTATAAAACAAAAGGTAGAGAAGAGGGCATAGGTGATGATGAAGATAGAATAGATAATAGTAATATTAAATCATTCTTAGAATAGTATAACTATATGCACTTCAAAAAATCTAATAGCAAACTTTTTAACTTGAAATTCAACATAGTTTAAAAAGCTACTTTGTTATTATAGTTTAATGATTGGAGAGAGAAAAAAAATAAAGAGGAATTTTCTTTTTTGAAATTTTCGACTAGGGCAGCGTGGGGAGGATGCGAAAGAGGAATGGGAAAGATAAACACTACTTCGGAAGAAGGATATAGCTGTAGCACAACCCAAACCCTTGGATACGACCCTTGAAAGGAGAAATGGAAGTTTGTAGTTGTCCTGACATAAATCTGAGCCAAAAATTGCCTTCCAAACCCTAACACAACACATATAGAAAATGAAGAAAAAAGAATGAAGAGTAATAGGAAAGAACGCAAAAGGAAAGAAAGTAGGATAGTTTCGACCCATCTGTCATGATAGGTAATCAGCTATAGTACCGCGGCCATTAGTGCAATAAGCTCCCGCATCAATCTTCCATTGTTGGGAAAGCTTTGACCTCATCCATCGAAACTTCTGTTTCCTTATCGTATGGCGTCAGGTCAGTCATGTTGAAGGTGGAGGAAATATTATAATCTTCTAGTAAGTCAACCTTGTTGGCATTATTGGCATTCCAAAGCACAACTTGATAGAATATGTATCCATTCTGTTTTGGCACATCCATATCTTAAATTATACATGGATGGGTATCTTCACGAACTAAGCCTCAAGCCATTAAATATGTAATTGGTTTTTTTTTTTTACTCTTCGTACTCGTTTGAGTGTATCGATAAACAAGTATGTAAGGAAAAATAAACTCTGAGAGGAAATATATGGCAAGCTGAACCACACTGCAGTATAACCACTTAGGAGATGCCTCTTCTCTTCTAAAAAGACCAAAATCCCATTGAAGAATTTGGTTTCCCCATAAAGCTCCAAAGACAATTTTCAAAGCTGCGGTTCATCCCACTTGTGCGAACATCTGATGGTGGGTAGGCTGTTGAATTGAATCTAATATCTGAATAACTCAATATAATCTCTGAGACGAGACAAAAAAATGCTTCATTCCTGGCATGATGAACCTCCCTCAATAGGGGCAACTCAGAAAAGAGTATATAGATCCAAAAAATTTAAATTTCTCTTCTATGGGGTTGAAATGTATCTGATGTTGGTTCCTCAAACTCAAGATTGTCTTGAGCAATTACTATTAATTTGGTTGAAGTTTTTCTCATGGGCTCAGTTGGAGCTATATATATTTTTTCCTCAACAGTTGGAAGTCAGTACTCCTCATTTGTGCCCTCATCTTCTTTAGTATCTACTATGTTATTACTCATATCTTCAATAGTTTCCTGCTAAGTGAAATATATTATCTCCTGATTATGCAATTTGATTTAATATGATCAAATTCATGGCACATGAAACATTTTATGGTCGGGACAAATTTAAGAAAATTGATTCGCTCCAAGATGTTTTCTACTCTAAATCAGTTTCTCCTCAAGCGGGATTGTCATAGATGTTCCTCAAGGTCTACTTGGCTATATAATTTTGGAATTAAACATTGTCTGTAAAATGTAGTGGTCGCCCGGAAATGTGGTCTCTCCGCTTTTGCAACTAATGTTTGAACATCTAGTTTATAGTGTGCAGGTAGGAATTGGCCCAACATCTCCAATTTGATCTGGGGCCATGTAGTGATCTTGTCTTTTCCCTCACGCTAGCATAAGTACTTCGAATTTTTCAACCAAAATAATATAGTCTTCTTTAACTTATTGGCAACTAGTTTCATCATTCCGTCCTGTGAGATGTCTTGGCACTCAAAGACACATTCCAAGATTCAAAGCCACTCAACAAACTCATATAGATCCCTGTGGCCGTCAAAATATGGCAAATTTGCTTTCACTTAAAAATTTTGATTTCTCATATATTTTAAGTCACATCTTCGAAGTAAAGGTCATTCATCCCTTAAATTCACATGATAATAGAGGTTCACTCCATTTCTTCGATCTAGCAAACCCATTCGAATTGTATCCTCTTAAAAGTGGCAAGCCACTGTTTATTTTGCAGGTTTCGCTAAACTTTATCCCTGAAATTCACATGTTGGAAGAAATTCGCTCAATTTCTTTTATCTATCAAGTCACTATTGTGACCATGAGTAGCACATTTGGAATGCCTCCTCTTAAAAGTGGCAAGCCTCTGGTGTAGTTTCCATATCTCCCTAAACTTCATTCCTGAAATTCACATGATGGAAGAGGTTCACTACGATTCTTCGATCTAGCAAGTCACTATTGTGGCTATGAGTGACCCATTCGGATTGCCTCCTCTTGAAAGTGACAAGCCTCTGTTGTAATTTCAGGGTTTCCTACTGCATATCCTCCCTAGAAATCTATTGGACACCTCTTTGCGAATTTATCATAAACGGCATCGTGTCCTTTCCCATTGACCAGATTTTATTCATTTATTTATTAATTTTTAAACACAATTATTGCATCCAATTCTGATCCAAATGTCATCAAACTCCCATATTGCATTCCCTCGCAATTCCAAGACAACTTTCCCACTAAATCCATTTCCTAAATAACTTATAGGTGCCCTAGAACATATCAATAACACTTCTTGAAAAGCACGTGTCACATTAATTATTTTCAGAATGACGTTAAACATCAAACAAACACTAACTTTATAACTTAGAAGATCGTATATTATGTACAATAAGATAAATAACATAATAAACGATTCTAAAACGTTTGGGAGGTCAGAATAAGCCAAACCATTACCATACCATAAATATAATATACTAAGAGTTTAAATGAGACAATATACTAAACCATTAGAGGGGCTGATGTATGAAAAGTATTTGTTGATAATATAAGAATCCCGTACATAGTTTGGCAAGCTAAAATGATCTAAGATATAGAAAACAATAGGAAAAGGTTAAGTGAATTTAAAACCATACCTACAAAGAAGAATGCAGGCTTTGATAGAGAAACACACATCCCAGTTTTTGTAATAAATATTTAGATTGTTGGGGGCACTTTTCTTTAGGATATGCCCTAGGAGTGGAGCAATGAAAATTAGAAACATCAATTATAAGGAGTAACAAAATCCTTAATCATTCAGGAAAAAAATAAATTACCCAAACTTGAGTTAAGGAAAGGATCATCAATCATGCAGCTTAAAGAAGGTTAAGCCTTTGATCCTTTGGAATGAAGGAAGTAAGAAGTTAACCATCAAGAACTGTAGAGAGATTCTTATAATAAAAGAAAACTACTTAAACCACAGTAACAAGAGCTTTTAATAGCTAAATTGTAAACTTTCAATAAGAACACACAAAATGAAGCGTAAATTGGAACATTATGATGTTTTACAAAGTCCTGTAACTATTCTACGGGAAAAAAAATAAAGTTTTTGAGATTTATGAGGCCACATTTGACATGAGGAAATGCCATATTCCAATGAAAAAACCAATACATGATGGGAAAATCACAATGCCATTTCACAAACGTATTCCTGTTTTTTTTTCTTTTTTTTTTGTTCTTTTGGCAAAAAATAACATAACGTCTACTAGAATTTGAATAATGTTTGTGTAAGCACTTCCAAAAGCATTACTCCTGTTTCATTTTCTCGTCCATCCCAAAGTACATACGCCAACATCACAAGAGAACAAAATGAAACAAATGTGAGAACTAAACTAACGCCCAATTCAGAAGCATGTGCATCTTTTCATGCGTGAAACATGAACATACCTTAACACATCAGATGTGTGACCAGATGGAAATTCTCCTCCAAATACAGAAACCCTCTGGCCAGTAGTAACATCCCACAAGCCACAAGTCTGGTCACCTGAGCTGGTGATCAAGTGAGATTCTTGATCAGGAATGTACTGACAGCATGATACATATCCCTTGTGACCAGTTAGCATTCTTGATACAGGGATATTTCCATCTCTATCAAGTTGAGAATTAAGATTAAATATAGAACAAACACTATCAAGACCACCGCAGGCAACTGTCTGGCCATTGGGAGAAAAGGCACAGGTCATGACGTATGCACAAGGAAGCCTTGTCGCATGTGTTTTTTGACTTGTTAAAGCATTCCATACAATAAACCTCCCATCTTGAGATGCACTAACTATCCGGTTTCTTTCCAGGGTCCAATCTAATGAATAAACCTGGAGAAGTTTTAGAATACACAATAGATCAGCTATTTTTTGAAACCAACTTGAAATTACAAATATAATTAGAACTACAAAATCTTCATAACAGTAAGAAATTGGCAAAATACATTCACTTTCCATTTGTGAAGTTTTTAAGGTATTATTCCTCCATGAATCTGAGCTTTTTCATTTGCTAAGCAGTTAGTCACAATATACTATAAATGTGAAGTCGTCTTTATGAGCATGGTAAAAAAAGCCAATACAGATCACATTCAGCATTACTGATGTACTAAAGCTAAAAGGATTAGCCTTATTTCAAGTAAGAGCACAGTTCCAAAAAAATTCCCCCGTGACAATTTACATGGGGTCATTTTAGTCTCAGAGTTTATATAAGTGTTAAATTACTCCTAAGATCTTTTTAATGGGGGCTAAAATAATCCTCATTAAGGATTAATTCAACCCGCATTAAATAAGATTAGGGTCTAAACTAAAATGACCCACTGCAAACAGTCAGGGTTTCATTTTGGTCATTTTAACTTCTACTCTTTAAAAAATAAGCACTACAGTTCAAAATAAACATATTACTTTCTTATCTTTTTATAAGCATTTGCATCATGCTGGCATGATGAAGTCCATCAAAAGGGTGGTGTTCAAGCTGCATGTCGCCACCATCGATACACACTATTAGACTCTCTTGAACTCCATTGATGCATGCAAAGCGTAAATTTCCAACGCAGCTCCACTGATGCACGTAAAGGGTAAATTTCTAGCCCCTTCTCATATCTTGTAGTTATTTATATCATTTGGGCTTACAGTTTATTTAGTTTATTTACCTTGGTTCAATTATAAAAGAAACTTAGAAGGCAAATTTTTCTTTATGCAATCCAGCTATTAAGTAGTTGCTGTATGTCATTAGGAAGTAATCGATGAATGAAAATTAGTTTTCTCCCTCTATGGTAATTTCGGTCAAGCCTCCTTCCTTGATTTATTTTTTTGATGGAATCCATGTTATCCAAGTGTGTCAGAGAGTTGTTTGAGATAACAAGAAACT
>JXCR01110363.1:92592-128376 GCA_002079205.1 Phalaenopsis hybrid cultivar | reverse complement strand
GAAGTTTGAGGCAAAATTTGCATCGAACATAAGTTAACACAATTAAGTACAAGCTTGCGTCGACTTCTTCGACGCAAATTCCATCGCAATCCAGCTTCTCAATTCGACGTTTTGAGTTTTAGCATTTGCGTCGAATTTTTCAACACAACTCAGGCGCAAAACGAGACGCAAATGCCGAACTCTAGTTTTCAACGCAAAACCAACACTAATATTTGCATCGGTATTAGACACTAATTTCAACATCTTCTGTAGTGGTTAGCCCATTTACTATTCAAGTTAGTCTAATTTTAGACCATATACTCAATTNTTAGCATTTGCGTCGAATTTTTCAACACAACTCAGGCGCAAAACGAGACGCAAATGCCGAACTCTAGTTTTCGACGCAAAACCAACACTAATATTTGCATCGGTATTAGACACTAATTTCAACATCTCCTGTAGTGGCTGACCCAATTACAATTCAAGTTAGTCTAATTTTAGACCATATACTCAATTATTATTCAGGTTGACTTCATATTGACACGACAACCTAAAAATCCAAATATGATCCCAATTTTATTTAACTTTAGGTCAGATCATGTTATATGGTTTTAAATTAGTATAATTGGATTAAAAGGCCAATTTTTTATGTTAGCGAGGGTTTTAGGATTAGGGGTGAAGAAATGAGACTTGAGGAGCGGAAAATGTATATTAGGGCATTAGCGTCGGATTATTTTGACGAAATTACCTAACAGCGAAGTTTGAGGCAAAATTTGCATCGAACATAAGTTAACACAATTAAGTATAAGCTTGCGTCGACTTCTTCGACGCAAATTCCATCGCAATCCAGCTTCTCAGTTCGACGTTTTGAGTTTAGCATTTGCGTTGAATTTTTCAACACAACTCAGACGCAAAACGAGACGCAAATGTCGAACTCTAGTTTTCGACGCAAAACCAACCCTAATATTTGCATTGGTATTAGACACTAATTTCAACATCTCCTGTAGTGGTTGACCCAATTACAATTCAAGTTAGTCTAATTTTCGACTATATACTCAATTATTATTCAGGTTGACTTCATATTGACACGACAACCTAAAAATCCAAATATGATCCCAATTTTATTTAACTTTAGGTCAGATAATGTTATATGGTTTTAAATTAGTATAATTGGATTAAAAGGCCAACTTTTTACGTTAGCGAGGGTTTTAGGATTAGGAATGAAGAAATGAGACTTGAGGAGCGGAAAATGTATATTAGGGAATTAGCGTCGGATTATTCTGACGAAATTACCTAACAGTNGGAAGGGGACGAAGCCATTTTACCGACGAGCTCCGCTGAAGAGGTTCGAATATTTATGGAGCCGTAGGGTAAGGATTTTGGCGGGAGATGTAGGGCCCTTTGGGAGCTTACAACTACCGGAGGGCGCGTTGCTGTTCGTTTCACACTTTTCATGGGTTATTCAAAAACATCGTTTTCTATTTTGTGAATGATGCAGCCCGCGGGATTACTCCGGTTCCCTCATTCACATCTCTCGTGCTCTTGCATCTCCCTTCCCCTCCATCTCATCTTCTGCGTAGCCGCTCCTCCCTCTTCTTCGGCAATCTTTCTCGAAAGGTATAACCTCTTCATATCCCCTCGTTCCTTGTCCTAAGCTCGCCAAAAAAGTGCCCTTCTTTCCTCCGTCGCTCGCTGCTCTCCCTTCCTCAATCGGACAGTTTCGACCGCTTCGCCCAATCTATCTCTTATTTCCTCGCTCTGAATGATGCAGACGCATCATAGAATCGATCTCTTCCTTTGCACGGTAAGTCATTTTTAGCGTCTCCTTTATGTAAACATTTATAAGGGTAAAAGGGCATATTCAAATATATTTTTTGGTGAATAGTTTTGGAGTTGAACTATTACCTGAAATGAACGGAGAAGGATTTAAAAGGGCAAATTCAAATATGTACTCCAAGGATTTATAAAGCAAAGTATGTTAATAGCATATTTCCTAGTGGCCGAACTAGTGAGCATTTTTATTCTTCTTTTATCTGTAAATGTTTGAGAATCATATATATCCATTTTATAGTAATATTGACAACCTCAGGTTATAGGAATTTAGAGTTGTTTCCACAAGACCTCAATGGGAGTTATGTTTACCATCAATGAGCTGAAAAGGATGGAAAACACAAGATAACAGCATGAAAAGAATTAGAAAACTAAATGAAATGCTTATTTATAAGAATAAATGGATTTTTACAAGCTGAATTTTCTGCACCAGTTTTCCTGATTTTGCTCTTCTCCTCATTAGGAATAAAGAGCTGATATGGTCTTGGGGTCTTTACTGTTGTGATATGAATTGCCTTTGTATTGTTCATAAGGCAGTGGTTGATATGTGTTGTTTGAACTTTAATGTTGCATTATTGCTAGATAAATTGCTTCAGAACTATTGTAGGTTGAATTTCATTTTTTTATGGGTTTCGGTTTTTATTGGTTGAGTTCGGTTGATATTGGTTGATATGGGTTGGTTTATGGAACTAAATGAGCTTCGATTTTTATTTAAATCATAGTAGTTCTTTTCTCTGAACTGTAAAGGTTGGATTTCAGCTTGCCCAACCTGCAGTCATTGGAAAGCTGTTTGCTAGCAACTGTTTTAAATGTTGGGTAAGCTATTTGAATTGCCCCTTTGCCAGAAAATCATTTTAAATGTTGGGCAAACATTTCTTATATATTTACATATTTACATAACAGTTCTTTACACATATAACACCCAAACTTCAACTTACACATATTACATTATCCATGCGTGAAATTCGTTTCTTTATACATGTATTTATATATGAGAACATATGTGATGTGATGTTGAAGATTTAAGTGCTTCCCATGTATGCAAACTGTGATTTAAGTGTTATAATTCATATTAGTGTATGATCAGAACTTTTTGAGTTATATAAATGTAATTCAACTTTTTTGTATTTTCATGTCTTTATATTTGAGAAAATAACAAATTCTGTGTGACAGCTTATTCATTCAACTAAAAAAATCTGCAAATAAGTTGTTTACAAAACGCACAAACCAAACAGCTAAACAGTTTATCCAGAACAAGGACATAATAGTCCTTTATCCAAAATCAGTTGTTTTTTCAAACGCACAAACCAAACAGTCAGCCCGCTTATCCGGATCAGCTGCTCATCAGCAGATTATCAAGATAAGTTGTTTATCAGTAGAAGCTGGATAAGCTGCAACCGCCCCAAACAGACCCGTAGACCGACATACGCAGTGGATACTCTGAAGCGAACGGTATCCGGTCAGTCCAACTTGAAAGAACCTGCAAATAGGGTTTTGAATTTAAATGGAATTTGTATTTATTAGTTCATAATTATACAAAGAAGAATGATATTTATATAAGAAGCCTAAGATTAGAATAAGAAAGAGAAGTAAATAAAGGCTAAAATTTTGCCTATTTAGTCCCAAATCTGCCTATAGAATGAAGGNATACAAAGAAGAATGATATTTATATAAGAAGCCTAAGATTAGAATAAGAAAGAGAAGTAAATAAAGGCTAAATTTTTGCCTATTTAGTCCCGAATCTGCCTAAAGAATCAAGACTATTAACACCATATCAAGACTATTAATGTCATTGATTCCTTTTTTGTAGAATCAAGGTTATTAATGCATTGATTCCTTTAACAACCCTCTCAAGCTCATGATGGTATAGTGGATGTCATCTTGAGTTTGCTTAGTAGATCTTGAAAATGCGTGGGAGGATGAGTTTTTGTGAAGATATCAGTTGTTTGGTTAGCAAAAGAGACAGAAATTAAACGTATGGTGCCCAGTGTTTAGTACGCTCATGAAAAATGTCATTATGAGAGATCTGGATAACACTTCTATTATTACAATGAAGTATAGTAGCAGAAGATTGTTGTACACCCATATCAGATAAAAACTAGTGTAGCCAAAGTGATTCAAATGTGACGTCAGTCAGAGCGTGATACTCAGATTCTGTGTTGGAACAAGAAATGACTGTTCGCTTTTTGCTACGCCAAAAGATAAGAGAATCTTCTAAGAAGAAGCAATAATCAGCGGTAAAACGACGATCTGTGGGATCACCAGCCCAATTAACATCAGAGTAGTCGGACAACACCAAAGAGGAGTGAGTAGAAAAATGTAGACCATTAGAAAAAGTATCTTTAATATATCGAAGTATTCGAAGAACTGTAGAAAAAAGTGATGAGTGAGGGACAGACATGAACTGATTAACTAAGTAAACATCATATGAGATATCAGGTCGAGTAATAGTGAGATAAAAAAGACTTCCTGCAAGTTGTCGACATAGACTAAGATCATCAAGATGAGTTTCATCGAGAGGAGTGAGTTTGCAATTGAGTTTCAAGGGAGTTTGCATAATAACGCTATTTTTCCCTTTCATCTCTTATCGATTATACACAGGTTCGGGAATATTGAAAAATGACTCAACCTAGCAACCCACTCATGCTAGACTCAAAATAGGGTTTAGGTTCACTATAGAAATAATGCAATTTTTGCGTTGTAAAAACTAACGCAAAACCAAAGCAAATCCAACGATATCAAACATGGGTCAATAAATTAATTTTACTTGAATTTGCATCGAAAAAATTTGACGATAACTTTTATATCAAACTTATCGTCTTTAAATTACGCTGCAATATAGTTTCACGAATACCGTCGAGTTTGCGTTGAAAATTATTGGATGCAAATTTGCATCAGAAAAATCGACGCTAGCCCAACACAAATATTTAACTGAGAAAAAAAAATTTAAAAGAACTTTTAGGATTCGTACAACCTGCACACAAATAAAAATAATACTAATGATCACAACAACAAGCAAAACTATATCACAAAACAATACAACAATGAAAATTAACATGGTGTAATAAATACTAATTTAAATTATCAAAAGTTTACAAAAAAAACTATATCAAAAGTTTACAATAAATACTAATTTAAACAATCAAAATTAACAGCAAGGGTTTTAGGATTAGGGGTGAAGAAATGAGACTTGAGGAGGGGAAAATGTATATGGGCATTAGCGTCCGATTTTTTTGACGAAATTACCTGACAACNATCAAGACTATTAATGTCATTGATTCCTTTTTTGTAGAATCAAGGTTATTAATGCATTGATTCCTTTAACAAACCTCTCAAGCTCATGATGGTATAATGGATGTCATCTTGAGTTTGCTTAGTAGATCTTGAAAATGTGTGGGAGGATGGGTTTTTGTGAAGATATCAGTTGTTTGGTTAGCAAAAGAGGCAGAAATAAAAAGTATGGTGCCCTGTGTTTAGTACTCTCATGAAAAATGTAATTATGAGAGATCTGAATAACACTTCTATTATCACAATGAAGTATAGTAGCAGAAGATTGTTGTACCCATATGAGATAAAACCAGTGCAGTCAAAGTAATTCAAATGCGACGTCAGTCAGAGCGTGATACTTAGATTATGTGTTGGAATAAGGAATGACTGTTTGCTTTTTGTTACGCCAAAAGATAAGAGAATCTTATAAGAAGAAGCAATAATCAGTGGTAAAATGACAATCTATGGGATCACCAGCCCAATTAACATCAGAGTAGTCAGATAACACCAAAGAGGAGTGAGCAGAAAAATGTAGACCATTAGAAAAAAGTATCTCTAATATATCGAAGTATTCAAAGAACAGTAGAAAAATGTGATGAGCGAGGGACAGACATGAACTGATTGACTAAGTAAACATCATATGAGATATCAGGTCGAGTAATATTGAGATAAACAAAACTTCCTACAAGTTTCCGACATAGAGTAAGATCATCAAGATGAGTTTCATCGAGAGGAGTGAGTTTGCATAATAACTCAATTTTTCTCTTTCATCTCTTATCAATTATACACAGGTTCGGGAAATATTGAAAAATGACTCAACCTAGCAACCCACTCACGCTAGACTCAAAATAGGGCTTAGGTTCACTATGGAAATAATGCAATTTTTGTGTTGTAAAAAACTAACGCAAAACCAAAGCAAATCCAAAGATATAAAACATGGGTCAATAAATTAATTTTACTTGAATTTGCATCGAAAAAAATTTACGATAACTTTTATGTCAAACTTATCGTCTTTAAATTACGCTGCAAAATAGTTTCACGAATACCGTCGAGTTTGTGTTGAAAATTATTGGATGCAAATTTGCATCAGAAAAGTCGATGCTAGCCCGACACAAATATTTAACTTAGAAAAAAATTTAAAAGAACTTTTTGGATTCTTACAACCTGCACACAAATAAAAATAATAGTAATGATCACAACATCAAGCAAAACTATATCACAAAAGAATACTAACAATGAAAATTAACATGGCGTAATAAATACTAATCTAAATTATAAAAAAATTACATCTACTATCTCAATATAAGTTTAAATATTTTAGAAATTAAAAATACATAAAACCTTTCTTGATCTCTTCTTTTCCTCTTTCTCTCACTCATATATGAAATCCACAGAAAATATAAGTTCAGACAAATAAATTTTAGTTCAGATTCAACAATGTCATTTGGAACTCTGGCTTCAATGCTGAAGCAAACAACCATAGATGCCTCTTAAATTCCTTAATATAAAATACAAAAATACAGCTTGAACAACAACTATTTGCAGCCTTCCAACATTATTCACTGCTTACTGCTTCTAAGTGTATTAGCTAATCATAGCTCACCACCTACATTTTCTTAACTAAACACAGTGCACATTTTTTTAACACAATGGCAATAATTCAATATAAAAAAAGGGACTTTCTTTATCTGTGGCATCAAAATCAAGATAAATAAAAATAAAATAAAAAATTGTATGTATGCATGCCTTCCCAAACTTCATATTGGAGACTTTAATTCATACTTTCAATGAGTTATAAGGTTTCTTTTTCCAACAATACTTGTACAGACAGCAACGCATGAACTCAGTTGAAGTTCATCCATTTTTAAGACTTGTTTGCACACATGCCTTCATAAAATATGTTTTTCTAAAACAAGTTTGAGGACAATTTTTAAACTCAAAACTCCAGACTGCTTCAAAATTTATAATGGCTAAGCATGGTGGAGTTAAATCTGTCAACTAAATGCCTTAAAGCTTAACATCTAGTAAGAACGATTGTCTTCATAAGTAAAGCTCAAGTATATAAAAAGAGAGAGAAAAATTTACAATTCCCAAATATTTCCATTCAACTTGAATTCTACTAATCACATTTTCATCTATATCACCGTCACTTTAAACAATAGACGCGAGATATCTAAAACGTTTGTTGTTTTTAATGATTTGGTCATCCATTATCACATAAAAACTATTATCATTGAAAAGCATGCTTTTCTCAATGGTTTTTTATGGGAGTTTCAGTGGTGTTTGTGAGCCAGGATCTTGTCAATGTCTTCCTAGTTAGCTCTATTGGTGACTTTATCGTGAAGTCGTTCACAAAGGTGGGGGTTTTGAGAGAAACTAGGAGGGGGGAGGGAGATAAGCGAGGGTTACGTCGGAGATGGGCAAAACCGGGAGAGGGGGTAGTCGTAAGCGAGGGTTTCAGGATGAGGGGAGAAGAAATGAGACTTGAGGAGCGGAAAATGTATATTAAGGTATTAGCGTTGGATTATTTTGATGAAATTACATAACACGAAGTTTGAGGCAAATTTTGAATCGAACAAAAGTCAACACAATTTTCTTCGACGAAAATTCCATCGCAATCTAGTTTCTCCGTTCGACGTTTTGAGTTTAGCATTTGCGTCAAATTTTTCAACGCAACTTAGGCGCAAAACCTGACGCAAATGCCGAACTCCAGTTTTCGACGTAAATCAGATGCAAAACCAGCACTAATATTTGCATCGGTATTAGGCACTAATTTCAACATCTCCTGTAGTGGTTGGCCCAATTACTGTTCAAGTTAGTCCAATTTTAGACCATATACTCAATCATTATTTAGGTTGACTTCATATTGACACGACAACCTAAAAATCCAAATATGATCCCAATTTTATTTAACTTTAGGTCAGATCATGTTATATGGTTTTAAATTAGTATAATTGGATTAAAAGGCCAATTTTTTATGTTAGTTAGACCATTTTGATTCTTAAAAAAGTTTGAACCATATAATACCCGGTTATACATGCCATGCTTGGATTAAGCAGGCACGAATTGGCTTTCATTGAATATTTTAGTTCATATAATAAATAGATACATGTACTATAGTTGTTACTTGTGTTTGAACACATTGACGATTGACCAAGTATTTTTCAATTTCATTGGGATTACATCAGGGGCCGACTTTAAGCCCATATCTTTTTGCTTTAATTGCAAATGTTTCTACTCGATATTTATTAGGGGATATCCTTGTTGTACGGTCTTTGATGATGATATCCTTCTTGCGGATAAGACTAGAGGTGAAGTTCATAAAAACTTAATATTTGGAGGTCAAATTTAGAATCTTAAGGCCTTCGTTTGAGTCGATCTAAAACTAAATATGGAATATCATTTTAGTAGTAGCACATCTAGTGGCAGGGTTGTAACAACTGATGATCAAATCATTGAAAGGATTATACATTTTGGACATCACATCAAATATATTGTAAAACAACAGGTCTATTAGACTAAGGTGATAGTGATGTTGATGGGGATATTATTAGTAGAATTTAAGTTGGTTGGTTGATTTAGAGAAGTACATCAGGGATATTGTGCGATATAAAAGTACCACAAACTTAAGAAAAGTTTTAAAATATGGCGGCTGGGCCTGTAAAGCTTTATGGCGTCGAATGTTGGCCTATAAAAGGTGCATAAAATTAAGTTGTGCTATTGTGTTGAGAATGCTTAGATGAAAGTGTGAATTTGCACGTAGAAACAAATTGTGAAATGAATATGTTTTTGAAATGGTTAGCTCTAGTGCAAACAAGATTAGAGAGAGTCGCCTTAGCTAATTTGGTCATATTAAACATGGACCATCTGATGACCCTATTCGGAGAATACATCTTTTAAATTCGACTTGTGTTAAGAGTAGCGGTATGCCTAAAAAGACTTGGGCATATTGTATAGAAAATGATTTTAATTTATTAGAATTAAATGAAAATATGCAACCCAACAGGACATGATGGAGAAAAAGGATTCATGCAGTCGACCCCGCTTAGTGGGACAAAGGCTTATTGTTGTTGTTGTTTTATAATAAATAAATTAAATTTTGATTAAACCATAATCAAGTCCATTCAACTTTAGATTACATCCTTACACCTTTACTTGACCAACTTGTATTGATACCCATAACATATGTTGTTGCAATGCAACTTTCTCCTCACTTTTGCTCATAAAGGACAATTCATTAGACTTCATGGAGATGTCTTAGAGTCTTTGAGGAGATATGAAATTTGTTTGCATGTGATATTATTCAACCTCTTTTAAGAGAAAAAAAAAAGTAAAGACTATAAAAGCTCATTAAGTATTTGTGATTCGCTTAAAATGAGTATTTGTAATTAGAAGGAGAAAAAATTAGTTACAATTTTTTGCTTAAAAAAAGAAATATCATCAAATATTATGATTTAATCATAAAAAAATACCTTAAATTTTTTGTAGGAAAATTAAATATTGTAGCATTTTTTCTCACAATTACTTGCGCATTGCATGCAAGTAAGCGTGTGGCCTCTTGATAGTTGCTACCAACTTGTCCTTCCCCAAGCTTAATTTTAGGTGATTTTACCATTTTTGGGGAGTCTTTAATTATCACTTTTTGATCATCAGAACTCTATTCAACACTTCAGAATTTAATTTTCTTTTAGTAATATTAACTCAAATAAGACTTAACTTATATATATATATATATATATTACGCTTGTGCTGTAAATTCTATCAACAATTCATTATATATTTTCAACGACACAAATTTTATTGTTGAAAAGCAGAAAGACAAAGGATCCCTCATCAGAATATCCATACATTCAAGTTTAAATTTTGATGTAAATTCTCAATTATTTATCCCCCAATTTCAACAAATTTATTGTCAAACTAAATCTCTTGGCAAGATAAGTCTGATGACATAAAACTAGACCTAATCAAAGTTTAAATGAACCCAATCAAACACTTGAAGTATGATTGAAAAATATAAGATATTAAACTAAATCTCTTTGCAAGATAAGTCTGATGACATAAAACTAGGCCTACTCAAAGTTTAAATGAACCCAATCAAACACTTGAAGTATGATTGAAAAATATAAGATATTGAGTGAGTGATAAAACATTTTCTGAATCATATATGTTTATTGCTAAATCAAATCTCTCAATGAGAAATCAAATGAGTCCAAAATCACTTAATTTTAAAGTTAGCAAAGTACATAAATGGTGAAAGAAAGATCTACTATGATTACAGTGGTGCAACCATGGAGCAAGGGGAGCCGTCACCCCCTTAGAAGAGTTTTGTGACCCCCTTTAAACACAAATGCTTAGTAATAATTTTATTTTTAATTTAATAAATATTAAATAATTATTATATATATTATTACATAGTTTGTAAATATCCCAATAAATTAAACTATAGNAAAGCTTTATGGCGTCGAATGTTGGCCTATAAAAGGTGCATAAAATTAAGTTGTGCTATTGTGTTGAGAATGCTTAGATGAAAGTGTGAATTTGCACGTAGAAACAAATTGTGAAATGAATATGTTTTTGAAATGGTTAGCTCTAGTGCAAACAAGATTAGAGAGAGTCACCTTAGCTAATTTGTTCATATTAAACATGGACCATCTGATGACCCTATTGGGAGAATAAATCTTTTAAATTCGGCTTGTGTTAAGAGGTAGAGGTATGCCTAAAAAGACTTGGGCATATTGTATAGAAAATGATTTTAATTTATTAGAATTAAATGAAAATATGCAACCCAATAGGACATGATGGAGAAAAAGGATTCATGCAGTCGACCCTGCTTAGTGGGACAAAGGCTTACTGTTGTTGTTGTTTTATAATAAATAGATTAAGTTTTGATTAAACCATAATCAAGTCAAATCAACTTTAGATTACATCCTTACATCTTTACTTGACCAACTTGTATTGATACCCATAACATATGTTGTTGCAATGCAACTTTCTCCTCACTTTTGCTCATAAACGACATTCATTAGACTTCATAGAGATGTCTTAGAGTCTTCGAGGAGATATGAAATTTGTTTGCATGTGATATTATTCAACCTCTTTTAAGAGAAAAAAAAGTAAAGACTATAAAAGCTAATTGAGTATTTGTGACTCTCTTAAAATGAGTATTTATAATTAGAAGGAGAAAAAATTAGTTACAATTTTTTGCTTAAAAAAAGAAATATCATCAAATGTTATGATTTAATCATAAAAAATACCTTAATTTTTTTGTAGGAAAATTAAATATTGTAGCACTTTTTCTCACAATTACTTGCGCATTGCATGCAAGTAAACGTGTGGCCTCTTGATAGTTGCTAGCAACTTGTCCTTCCCCAAGCTTAATTTGAGGTGNAACTTAATCTTTATGCCTGCTTTTTGGAGCTTATTCTACTTGACTAAAATCATTAGTTCTGTCTTTTGGCTTGGCTATTTCTATGTAGTCCAATCCTTTTTCTTAGCACCAGGCCTACATAAATCATCAAAGAAAAATGTAAAAAAGTTAAATACATAAATATATATATATATATATATATATATATATATATATATATATATATATATATATATATATATATTACGCTTGTGCTATAAATTCTATCAACAATTCATTATATATTTTCAACGACACAAATTTTATTGTTGAAAAACAGAAAGGCAAAGGATCCCTCATCAGAATATCCATACATTCAAGTATAAATTTTGATGTAAATTCTCAATTATCTACCCACCAATTTCAACAAATTTATAGTCAAACTAAATCTCTTGGCAAGATAAGTCTGATGACATAAAACTAGGCCTAATCAAAGTTTAAATGAACCCAATCAAACACTTGAAGTATGATTGAAAAATATAAGATGTTAAACTAAATCTCTTTGCAAGATAAGTCTGATGACATAAAACTAGGCCTAATCAAAGTTTAAATGAACCCAATCAAACACTTGAAGTATGATTGAAAAATATAAGATATTGAGTGAGTGATAAAACATTTTCTGAATCATATATGTTTATTGCTAAATCAAATCTCTCAATGAGAAATCAAACGAATCCAAAATCACTTAATTTTAAAGTTAGCAAAGTACATAAATGATGAAAGAAAGATCTAATATGATTACAGTGGTGGAACCATGGAGCAAGGGGAGCCCTCACCCCCTTAGAAGAGTTTTGTGACCCCCCTTTAAACACAAATGCTTAGTAATAATTTTATTTTAAATTTAATAAATATTAAATAATTATTATATATATTATCACATAGATTGTAAATATCCCAATAAATTAAACTATATAATTTTTCTAATAATAATAAAATTATTAAGAAAATACATTTAGATAGATATTAATTAATATCAATTTAAATTAATTATACATGCTAATGTTAAGAAAATATATCTTTATTTAAAATAAATTTTAATCTTAATTTATTTAATTTTTTTTTTAATTTCCCCAACCCATGAGTCATCCAACCTCAGCCTCTGAATTTTTAGCTAAATTTATTAAAATGTTAATCTAAAATTTATAAATAGAACTCAAAATTTTCACAACAAAACAAAACACGNTGGAGGCGCGAAGCAGAATTGTTGAGGATGACATTGAGAATGAAATAGATAAAAAAGAGAGGAAACAAAAAACAGTATTTTGATGATGGATGAGCTGTGACTGAGGAACATAGCAGCAGCATATTTATAAGGAGGGAAGGGGTAGATGTGTCCTGCAAAACTGCAACTTGCTTGCGTGGAAAAATGTTCAGTAAGGGCTGTATGATTGATATTTGATTATCTTGAAATTTAAAATGACTAATTTACTGTCTTTTTCTGATAAGTTTAATATAACAGTTGGTCTTTCAATATATAGATAAGCATATATTATGTGACAGAAGATTTTTCATGATTGAGTAGTGTAATAAATTATCGTTTTAGCGATGTACGAGAATTTAACATACACTCGAGAGAGAGAAAATAACCAGTAGTGACACAACAAGTTTTTTGTGGAAAATATTGAAAGAGAAAATTATGGGACATGGCCCAACTGAAGAGATCCACTATAGGTTGATGATTACAGATGTCTCTTATCTCACAGATGAGAAAGTGTTACAAAGTTTTCTTATTTATAGTGTCAATGAGCTAAAGAGCTTGTTATAATGAACAGATGGCGACCAATGGTGATCAACGACAATTGGCAGATGGTGGTTGGCGGCGATCGGCTGTGGTCAATGGCGGCAGAAGTGCTGTTGAAGATGCCTAATACTTTCAATGCTCTATTCATAGAGTTCATAGTGCAATTAATACACTTTGATCGGACGGTTCATAGAACTTTTTTCGATCATACAACGATCAATGAATATTTGAATGCCTTAACGATGTCAGAATTGAGCGATTTTGTGCTCGTTAGATTCGCCTTGTCGCAACGCTCGATTAAACTATAAACTCTCCAGATTTGACATCTGTTTGACCTTTCAAATGTGTCCAGTAAGCTTTCCAAATTGGTTCAATGACTTGACCGAGGCTTAATTTGACTCAGCTTGAACCAATTTTGGTATAACTGGGATTGCCTCGTCGAGCCGGTCAGGATGACTGTAAGTTTACTAAAATTAGAGCTTCATATAACTCTTAATCAAAGTTTAAATATTTTTCACTTAAAAGATTACCTCAAGATCATTGTTATACCTTGAGATTTGTGTCTTATGATGAAATTTTGTTGATGACGTATTAGCTATCCTCATTATTTTTTTAGCAATAACAATTCCATCGTCTGAAAATATTAAAATCTGAAAGCATTTTTATTTTTCATGATATTCACGAACGCACGTGCGCGCGCATACGCAAATATATATTTTAATTTTTGAAATGTTATAAAAGTAAAATAAACATGTGTTTTAACAAAAATAAACTTAGCTCAGTTGGTATAGATGTTTTGCCTAGAGTGGCAGTTGGTTCGATCCGGTCAGTTTCACAATAAGTTTATTGAAATCATAGCTCTAGGTGACTTTTTATCGATGTTTAAATATTTCTTGCTCAAAAATTTATCTCGAGATTCGTGTCAGCTGATGGAAATTAGTTGAAGATGGAATTTTNCGATGGAATTTTGTAGAATATATATATATATATATATATATAGATGAAGGATGGGGCATATTACGCCGTCAAATACACAATATGATACAATTCAAACTATCATCCACACATAGATTAATTGGATGTAATAGTTTCTCCAGCTGTGGCCTTATCAAGTGCAAAATGGATAGTGATGTGAAGGGAAGAAAAATAACAGGCGTGGCGTTCTTGAGTCTAGACGGAGTGTTTCGTCGTGAGGTGCCAATTGAGTTCCATAATTATATTATTACAATCTGTCATTGAATTGTTATATTTAATTTTTATCTTATATTTCGACCATAAATCTTTCATAACTTTTTCTTTTAATGATAATTAGAACTTGACGAACATAATGTTCAAGCGATTTTGAACATATTTTACTATTCACCAGCAATTTGTTTTCAATATTTGATTTCAATTTTCGAAGCAGACAATTAAACTTTTCTTTCAAATCCAATGAATGAATTGTAGAAAGTTAGAATACGATAATTTATGCCCTACATTGTTGGGATCCCTCTTTAAATTTAGTGTTATTGTACTTATAAAAAACTATAACCTCTTCTAAAATATCATTTATGCCCTTAATATTGTAGTTGACAGTTCGTGTTCACTGATCGATCTCGGATTATTCGTTACTTCGGTCTATCGATCATCGAATGGGTCGATCTCTAGCTAGTCGATCAGTTGTCTCCCATCTAAATATCGCCTTTCACCCCTTCTCACCCCGAGAATTTTTTCTGTTTAAACGGGATTGATCTGCTGACACATGCCCAACTTTAGACTCTTCCATTCAACGAAACATTTTTCCATCCTACAAGTGCAATTACATACCTACCAAACAAGTTTTATATATTTACATATCTAACGTCTAAACTTCAAAAATTTAACATCGCATGGTTACTAGTAAAAATCAAATGCACTTTGTCATGAAGAGCCTTATTGGTTTCTAGCATTAAAATACATTAAATAAAAATATAAAATTGTAAGCATTAGATACATAAATACATAAAAATTGTGCAACAATATGCATTNAAGGAACGTGGGAGAATTGAATTTAACAGAGAGTGAATTTCATTTAAAATTTTTGGTATTTGGCTAGATTTATGCTAAATATATGGCTAAATTTTGTTAAAAGTGTGCTACTAAACACACCCTAAGACTTTATTTGATCCGTCAAAAGACGTGTAGGCGAAACGGGCATCATCATCTCCGTATTAGAACAACAAACAATCTATGTTCCATTGAATGAATTTAGGGAGATGTCGGGATACGTTATTTTAGCAAATGAAATATAAATTTATGCATCGGGCTCATTCAACGGAAGGGAGTGTAACTGTGTTCTCAAATAAAGCTATAATTAACATACCATCTGTGAATCATGAACAGAGAGCGGCTCTGCGAAGTTGAAGAGTGTGAGGAGGAGGAAGAGGAGAATGGAGGCGCGAAGCAGAATTGTTGAGGATGACATTGAGAATGAAATAGATAAAAAAGAGAGGAAACAAAAAAACAGTATTTTGATGATGGATGAGCTGTGACTGAGGAACACAGCAGCAGCATATTTATAAGGAGGGGAGGGGCCGAGTGCAGTGTAGATGTGTCATGCAAAACCGCAACTTGCTTGCGTGGAAAAATGTTCAGTAAGGGCTGTATGATTGATATTTGATTATCTTGAAATTTAAAATTACTAATTTACTGTTTTTTTCTGATAAGTTTAATATAACAGTTGGTCCTTCAATATAAAGATAAGCATATATTATGAGATAGAAGATTTGCGGTGATAGAGTAGCGTAATAAATTATCGTTTTAGCATTGTACGAGAATTTAACATATACTCGAGAGAGAGAAAATAACCACTAGCGGCACAACAAGTTTTTTGTGGAAAACACTGAAAGGGAAAAAATCATGAGACATGACCCAACTGAAGAGATTCACTATAGATTGATTATTACATATGTCTCTTGTCTCACAGATGAGAAAGTGTTACAAAGTTTTCTTATTTATAGTTTCAATGAGCTAAAGGGCTTGTTATAATAAACAGAAGGCGACCGATGGTGATCAGCGACAATTGGTAGGTGGTGGTTGACGGTGATCGACTGTGGTCAATGACTGCAAAAGTGTTGTTGAACATGCCTAAAACTTTCAGTACTCTATTAGTTTCATAGAGTTCAGAGTGCAATTAATATACTTTGATCGGACACTCCATAGAATTTTTTTTTATCATACAACGTTCAATGAACATTTGAATGCCTTAACGATGTCAGAATTGAGCGATTTTGTGCCCGTTGGATTCGCCTTGTCGCAACGCTCGAGTAAACTATAAACTCTCCAGATTTGACATCTGTTTGACCTTTCAAATGTATCCAGTAAGTTTTCCAAATTGGTTCAATGACTTGACCAAGGCTTAATTTGGCTCAGATTGAACCAATTTTGGTATAACTGGGATTGTCTCGTCGAGCCGGTCAGGCTGACTGTAAGTTTACTAAAATTGGAGCTCCGAATAACTTTTAATCAAAGTTTAAATATTTTTAACTCAAAAGATTGCTTCTAGATCAGTGTTATACCTTGAGATTTGTGTCGTATGATGAAATTTTGTTGATGACATATTAGTTATCCCTACTATTTTTGAGCAATATCAATTCCATTGTCCAAAAATATTAAAAATTGAAAGCATTTTTATTTTTCATGATATGCACGCACGCGCGCGCATACACAAATATATATTTTACGTTTTGAAATGTTATAAAAGTAAAATAAACATGTGTTTTTAAAAAAATAAGCTTAGCTCAGTTGGTATAGATGTTTTGCCTAGAGTGGCAGTTGGTTCGATCCGGTCAGTTTCACAACAAGTTTGTTGAAATCATAGCTCTAGGTGACCTTTTATCGATATTTAAATATTTCTTGCTCAAAAGTTTACCTCGAAATTCGTGTCAGATGATGGAAATTTGTTGACTAGTACAACTGAATTTTGTAGAATATATATATATATAGACGGATACACAATATGATACAATTCAAAATATCATCCACACATCGATTAATTGGATGTAATATTTTCTCCAGCAGTGGCCTTATCAAGTGTAAAATGGATAGTGATGTGAAGGGAAGAAAAATAACAGGCGTGGCGATCTTGAGTCTAGACGGAGCGTTTCGTCGTGAGGTGCCAATTGAGTGCCATTATTATATTATTACAAGCTGTCATTGAATTACTATATTTAATTTTTATCTTATATTTCGACTATAAATCTTTCATTACCTTTTTTTTTAATGATAATTAGAACTTGACGAACATAATGTTCAAGCGATTTCCAACATATTTTATTATTCACCAGCAATTTTGTTTTGAATATTTGATTTCTATTTTCGAAGCAGATATTTAATGAATTAATTGATAATGTTGTAATTAAAGCTAAATTATGAGAAACTTATATGAAATTATAGGAAAGAAAAGCTCGAGCTTTTCTTGCAAATATAGCACGAGACTGTTGAACCTAAATTTATCTGTGAATCAAATCCAATGAATGAATTGTAGAAAGTTAGAATACGAGCCAATATTTCCATTTGAGATCGCTCTTTAAATTTAGTGTTATTGTATTTATAAAAAAACTACGACCTCTTCTAAAATATCATTTATGCCCTTAATATTTTGGTTGCCCGTTGGCGTTCACCGATCGATCTCGGATTATTCGTTTCTTCGGTCTATCGATCATCGAATGGGTCGATCTCTAGCTAGTCGATCAGTTGTCTCCCGTCTAAATCTCGCCCTTCATCCCTTCTCACCCCGAGCATTTTTTCTTTTTAAACGGGATTGATCTGCCGACACATGCCCAACCTGAGAATCTTCCATTCAACCAAACATTTTTACATTATACAAGTGTAATTACATGCATACCAAACAAGTTTCATATATTTACATTTCTAATGTCTAAACCTCATATATTTAACATCACATAATTACTAGTAATCTTTTAAAAATCAAATGCACTTTTTCATGAACAGACTTATTGGTTTCTAGCATTAAAATACTTTAAATAAAAAAAAAATACAAAATTTTAAGCATTAGATACATAAATACATAAAAATGTGCAACATGCAGTGCAAACTTACCCTAAAATGCCACAGGTCTGCCAGGAATCGCAGGTTGGCATGGTTGGATCAAACCTGTACAGTAAGTGGAAAACAGCTGGAGGAAAGCTGGCGAGTGAAGGGCACTTTAGCAGAAAAAGATGAGCAGTGGCATGGTTATAAAATTAATATGCTGGGATAAGATTTAGCTATCAAACTCTATTTTGGACCTACCTCCAGTCATCCTCATCATCAAAAACAAAAAGGATCACTATCATCCTCATCATCACCATATAATCTTTCTTTATTTTTGCTTTTTCTAAAGCATTGAGGGACTTAAGAGTAAATAGTGGTGTTTAAACCATAGGGCAAAAATGCCACCCCAAACCATTGATTTTTAAAAATTTTATAATATATATATGTATATGTTTATAACAAGTATCATAAGTAAAAGTTTTCATATTATATTTAATTATAAAATGGGAAAATTTCATATATCACATGAAATATTATTATTTACAAAAATACCATAAAACAACACTAATCACAAACTTTTATCCTATTAAGTGAATTTGGTTACATGATTTTTTTTTCTCTGTGTTCTATTGAGTGTTATATCTTTATTTAATTATAATAAAATAAAATCATGTTATAAAGCATGCCCAAGTCTTTTCAGGGCTGCCTCTACATGTTTTAATATAAATTAAATCTATAACATCTACTCTCCTATTAGGGTCATTAGATGATTGACAATTAATATGGATAAATCATTTAAGACGGCCGCCTAATCGTGTCTATCATGAGAGCTACTCTTGCTCTTTATTGGATATATTCATCTTGCATTTTTGTCCCTAAGTGAAAAGCCACTCATTCACCTTAGCATTCTCGTCTTAGCAACACCTAATTTAATTTTATGCTTCTCTTTTATAGAGCAACATTCTACGCCATAAAGCATTGGGTCTCACCAACATTTTATAAAATTTTCTTAAATCATAAAAGTATTTTTCTATCCCACAATAGACCTGAAGTACTCCTCCATTTCAATCATCCGACTTCAATTCTACTGATAACATCCTCACCTACATCACCAAAACGATTTCCTTTACAAAACTATCTTGATCTTCAAAATTATTTGTCAAATTTAAATTCAAATATTAAACTTCTCAATAGAATCCCAAATTATATTTTTTAATAAAATTTTTAATAATTTGATTGTAAGACATATTGATACGTTGATCCCACAATTTAAGATAATAGTATGGGCACAATCTTTGATGCACTAACATATATAAGAAGCTATATCAAAAGAATAATTCATTTTTGTTACAAGTTATGAGGATTAGATTTATTTCCAAATATAACATTATTTAATTTCCTATTTTAGACTTATTTCTTTGAATTGAATTTATTTCCTTTTCTATTTTATGTTATTTCATTTATCTCCAAACAATTAAACTGAATTAATTAATTGGAGATATTAAAAGTTAAATATTTCCTCTTTCTTGTTATTTTTTTATTGTCTTTCATATTTTAGGATTCATGTTAGGTTTATTTATGTCCTTATCATATCAATAAAATAATTCTTCATTATTCTGAATTTCAACATGATATCAGGGCCTTGAAACAAATAATAGAATTTCTTGTCGGAAACTTCCTCTTCCTGTGAGCCCCACCGACGAAATTCCTCCTGCCACATTCCTCCTGCCACCTTTCTCGCAATCGAAACTTCCTCTTGCAGCCTTTCCCACCAAAACTCCATCCTACAGCCTTTCCTGTCGCTGACTAGTTCACCTACAGTAGACTAGTCGTTGGAAATCTCTCCTTGTAGGTCCATACGGCCAGAACTCCTCTCTGTCGGCTGGAAAGCTTCCCTGCAGTCGTTAATCGCTATAGGCCCTCCCAGGCACTGTTCATCTTTTACCTAAGCCGAATCTCCTCTTCTAGAACAAGCCAAAACCACTCCGTTAGTTCCATAACTTCCTCTGCAGGCCTCTGTCTGGCTTCTCCTTGCAACGGGAATCCTCTCACCATCTCCATCGTTGGGACTCTTTCCTACACTTAGAATTCCTGAGACAAGTTCTTTGTAAGCGCATTCATTTGAAGTTATGCTTGGTACACATTCCCTCAGTTTTCTTTCTCCATATGGGTTTTGTGGAAAAGAACGCCTCGCTAAAGCGAACATCGTTGTTTAGCTCTGCGAGCCTATGCATTCGTTCTTCCAAGGACCAAGATCCAGACTTGTCGACTTCCTTTTGTTTGGAAAGGTGGACTTCCTCCAATGGATTTTCATTGCAACGATGTTTTTCTTTGTTGTCATTATCTTCCAAGCTTTCCTTCTCGGCTCCATTCCAGATAGATCTCATGTTAGAATAATTGTTGACTGGAGTCACAGACCTTTACTGTTGGATTTCCCGGATTTAGAGTTCAGGGAGGGGATAAGGTTCATGTTAGCCAAGCTTCTAGAGAGGAGCAAGAGGGAGCAGAAAGAGGTGAATGTGGCTTTAATGTAATTAGGGAGGCCACTGAAGCGGTTGGAGATTAGAAAACGGCGACTGGCACTGATAGTCAGAGGACTTTCACTGTATACGACATAGCTGCAAATGATCAACGTTGCTGCTGCTTTGATGGAGATGGGATACATTATAAAGGTTGTCTCATTCGAAGATGACCCTATGTATGCAGCCTGGAGACAGGCAATGGTGCACTCAATGTCCTGCTGAAGCACATGAAATGAGAAATTAAAATAGATTTGCTTGATTACAATGGCATACTTGTGATTTATGCTGAGGACGGGCTTGTTCTTTCATGCCCTTCGCAGAAGCCTTTCAAATTTGTACCAGTCATATAGAACCCCTTCAACCGATTTGCAGGCCATTCTCAGGAAATTTTTCTTGTAGCAAGGCCTATCTCCGAACCTTCTCCATTCTCTATAGGTCAAACCCTGTAGTTTTTTCCTATTGGTTGTCAACTTTCTTGCAAACTCGCCTATAATATTACCTGTAGGAATCTTTAACCTACCCACAGACATTGCAGAAACTACAGTTAAAGAGGATCACAATTGTCTACTTCCCTGCAACATTACCAGTAGTAGTCTTCCGCCTATCTACAAACAATGCAGGAACTGCGATCAAAGGCAACCACAATACAAGATGAGAAGTACAAGCTCTACTACTAGATCTTCCACACCCATTGTTTGATGTTTTATATTTCAAGTTGAAAATGATTTTCAACCAAACATGTTTCAACTTGAGTCTTAGAAATTATATTAAAAAATAATTTATTCATTTTAAAAGTTATGAGAACTATATTTATTTCTTAATATAACTTTATTTTTTACTATTTTAGACTTATTTCCTTCAATTAATTTTTTTTTTGTTTTTAGGCTTTTCTATTTTTTATTGTTCCTTTTATCTTCAAATAAATAATATGAACTGATTAATTAGAAATATTATAAGTTATATCTTTCATTTCTTTTTTTTTATTATTGTCTTTCCTATTTTAATATTTTTGTAAAGATTATTTATATTCCTTTTTATATCAATAAAATAATTCCGCATTATTTTGAATTTTAACAATCTATATAAACATTTATATAAAATTTTCCACCACCACNTATATATATATATATATATATATATATATATATATATATATATATATATATATATATATATATGAAGGATGTTGTGGATCACATTAAGCCGTCAAATACACAATATGATACAATTCAAACCATCATCCACACATCAATTAAGTGGATGTAATATTTTCTCCAGCTGTGGCCTTATCAAGCGTAAAATGGATAGTGATGTGAAGGAAAGAAAAATAACAGGCGTGGCGTTCTTGAGTCTAGACGGACTGTTTCGTCGTGAGGTGCCAATTGAGTTCCATAATTATATTATTACAAGCTGTCATTGAATTGTTATATTTAACTATAAATCTTTCATAACTTTTTTCTTTTAATGATAATTAGAACTTGACGAACATAATGTTCAAGCGATTTTGAACATATTTTACCATTCACCAGCAATTTTGTTTTGATTATTTGATTTCTATTTTCGAAGCACACATTTAAACTTTTCTTGCAAATATAGCACGAGACTGTTGAACCTAGATTTATCTGTGAATCAAATCCAATGAATGAATTGTAGAAAGTTAGAATACGAGCCAATATTTCCATTTGGGATCCCTCTTTACATTTAGTGTTATTGTATTTACAAAAAACTATAACCTCTTCTAAAATATCATTTATGCCCTTGATATTTTAGTTTACCATTGGTGTTCACTGATCGATCTCGGATTATTCGTTTCTTCGGTCTATCGATCATCGAATGGGTCGATCTCTAGCTAGTCGATCACTTGTCTCCCATCTAAATCTCGCCCTTCACCCCATCTCACCCCAAGAATTTTTTCTGCTTAAACAGGATTGATCTGCCTACACATGCCCAACTTTAAACTCTTCCATTCAACCAAACATTTCTCCGTTATACAAGGGCAATTACATGCATACCAAACAAGTTTTATATATTTACATTTCTAATGTCTAAACCTCATATATTTAACATCACATAATTACTAGTAATCTTTTAAAAATCAAATGCACTTTTTCATGAAGAACCATATTGGTTTCTGGCATTAAAATACATTAAATAAAAATATAAAATTGTAAGCATTAAACATATAAATACATAAAAATTGTGCAATAATATGCATTGCAAATATAACCTAAAATGCCACAGGTCTGCCAGGAATCGCAGGTTGGCAAGGTAGGATCAAACCTGTACAGTAAGTGGAAAACAGCTGGAGGAAAGCTGGCGAGTGAAGGGCACTTTAGCAGAAAAAGATGAGCAGTGGCATGGTTATAAAATTAATATGCTGGGATAAGATTTAGCTATCAAACTCTATTTTGGACCTACCTCCAGTCACCCTCATCATCAAAAACAAAAAGCATCACTATCATCCTCATCATCACCATATAATCTTTCTTTATTTTTTTGCTTTCCTAAAGCATTGAGGGACTTAAGAGTAAATAGTAGTGTTTAAACCATAGGCCCAAAATGCCACCCCAATCCNTGGGATAAGATTTAGCTATCAAACTCTATTTTGGACCTACCTCCAGTCATCCTCATCATCAAAAACAAAAAGCATCACTATCATCCTCATCATCACAACATAATCTTTCTTTATTTTTTGCTTTTCCTAAAGCATTGAGGGACTTAAGAGTAAATAGTAGTGTTTAAACCATAGGGCCAANTTTTAAAAATTTTATTATATATATATATATATATATATGTTTATAACAAGTATCATAAGTAGAAGTTTTCATAGTATATTTAATTATAAAATGGGAAAATTTCATATATCACATGAAATATTATTATTTATAAAACTACCATACAACAACAATAATCACAAACTTTTATTCCATTAAGTGAACTTGGTTACATGATTTTTTTTTTCTTTGTGTTCTATTGAGTGTTACATCTTTATTTAATTATAATAAAATAAAATCATGTTATAAAGCATGCCCAAGTCTTTTCAGGTTTGCCTCTACATGTTTTAATATAAATCAAATCTATAACATCTACTCTCCCATTAGGGTCATTAGATGATTGACAATTAATATGGATAAATCATTTAAGACGGCCGCCTAATCCTGTCTATCATGAGAGCTACTCTTGCTCTTTATTGGATATATTCATCTTGCATTTTTGTCCCTAAGTGAAAAGCCACTCATTCACCTTAGCATTCTCGTCTTAGCAACACCTAATTTAATTTTATGCTTCTCTTTTATAGAGAAACATTCTACGTCATAAAGCATTCGGTCTCACCACCATTTTATATAATTTTCTTAAATCATAAAAGTATTTTTCTTTCCCAAAATAGGCTTGAAGCACTCCACTTCAATCATCCGACTTGAATTCTACTGATAACATCCCCACCTACATCGCCAAAAAGATATCCTTTACAAAACTACCTTGATCTTCAAAATTATTTGTCAAATTTAAATTCAAATATTAAACTTCTCAATAGAATCCCAAATTAGATTTTTTAAATAAAATTTTTAATAATTTGATTGTAAAACATATTGATACTTTGATCCCACAATTTAAGAAAATAGTATGGGCACAATCTTTGATGCACTAACATATATAAGAAGCTATATCAAAAAAATAATTCATTTTTGTTACAAGTTATGAAGATTAGATTTATTTCCAAATATAATATTATTTAATTTCCTATTTTAGACTTATTTCTTTAAATTGAATTTATTTCCTTTTCTATTTTATGTTGTTTCATTTATCTCCAAACAATTAAACTGAATTAATTAATTGGAGATATTAGGAAATAAATATTTCCTCTTTCTTGTTATTTTTTTATTGTTTTTCATATTTTAGGATTCATGTTAGGTTTATTTATATGTCATTATCATATCAATAAAATAATTCTGCATTATTCTGAATTTCAACATGATATCAGAGTCTTGAAATAAATACTAGAGTTTCTTGCCGGAAACTTCCTCTTCCTGCGAGCCCCACCAACGAAATTCCTCCTGCCACCTTTCCCGCAATCGGAACTCCCTCCTGCAGCCTTTCCCACCAAAACTCCATCCTACAGCCTTTCCCACCAAAACTCCATCCTACAGCATTTCCTGTCGCTGACTAGTTCACCTACAGCCGACTAGTCGTTGGAAATCTCTCCTTGTAGGTCCATACGGCCGGAACTCCTCTTTGCCGGCTGGAAAGCTTCCCTGCAATCGTTAATCACTATAGGCCCTCCCAGGCATTGTTCATCTTTTACCCAAGCTGAATCTCCTCTTCTAGAACAAGCCAAAACCACTCTGTTAGTTCCATAACTTCCTCTGCAGGCCTCTGTCTGGCTTCTCCTTGCAACGGGAACCCCTCTCACCATCTCCATCGTTGGGACTCTTTCCTACACTTAGAACTCCTGAGACAAGTTCTTTGTAAGCACATTCATTTGAAGTTATGCTTGGTACGCAGTCCCTCAGTTTTCTTTCTCCATATGGGTTTTGTGGAAAAGAACGCCTCGCTAAAGCGAACATCGTTGTTCAGCTCTGCGAGCCTATGCATTCGTTCTTTGAAGGACCAAGATCCAGACTTGTCGACTTCCTTTTGTTTGGAAATGTGAACTTCCTCCAATAGATTTTCGTTGCAACGACGTTTTTCTTCGTTGTCATTATCTTCCATGCTTTCCTTCTTGACTCCGTTCCAGATAGATCTCTTGTTAGAATAATTGTTGACTGGAGTCACAGACATTTACTGTTGGATTTCCCGGATTTAGAGTTCAGGGAGGGGATAAGGTTCATGCTGGCCAAGCTTCTGGAGAGGATCAAGAGGGAGCACAAAGAGGTGAATTTGGCTTTAATGTAATTAGGGAGGCCACTGAAGCGGTTGGAGATTAGAAAACCGCGACTGGCACTGATAGTCAGAGGACTTTCACTGTATACGACATAGCTGCAAATGATCAACATTGTTGCTGCTTTGATGGAGATGGGATACATGATAAAGGTTGTCTCATTCGAAGATGAGACAATGTATGCAGCCTGGAGACAGGCAATGGTGCACTCAATGTCCTGCTAAAGCGCATGAAATGAGAAATTAACATAGATTTGCTTGATTACAATGGCATACTTGTGATTTATGCTGAGGACGAGCTTGTTCTTTCATGCCCTTCGCAGAAGCCTTTCAAATTTGTACCAGTCATATAGAACCCCTTCAACCGATTTGCAGGCCATTCTCAGGAAATTTTTCTTGCAGCAAGGCCTATCTCCGAACCTTCTCCTTTCTCTATAGGTCAAACCCTGCAGTTTTTTCCTATTGGTTGTCCACTTTCCTGCAAACTCCCCTATAATATTACCTGTAGGAGTCTTAACCTACCCACAGACATTGCAGACACTACAGTTAAAGAGGATCACAATTGTCTACTTCCCTGCAACATTACCAGTAGGAGTCTTCCGCCTATCTACAAACAATGTAGGAACTACAATCAAAGGCAGCCACAATACAAAATGAGAAGTACAAGATCTTCCACACCCACTGTTTAATGTTTTATATTTCAAGTTGAAAATGATTTTCAACCAAACATGTTTCAACTTGAGTGTTAGAAATTATATTAAAAAATAATTTATTCATTTTAAAAGTATGAGATCTATATTTATTTCTTAATATAACTTTATTTTTTTTTACTATTTTAAACTTATTTCCTTCAATTACTTTTTTTTTTTTAGGCTATTCTATTTTTTATTGTTTCTTTTATCTTCAAATAAATAATATGAACTTATTTATTAGAAATATTATAAGTTATATCTTCCATTTCTTATTATTATTTTTTATTATCTTTCTTATTTTACTATTCTTATAAAGATTATTTATATCCCTTTTTATATCAATAAAATAATTTTGCATTATTCTGAATTTTAACAATCTATATAAACATTTATATAAAATTTTCCACCACCATATATATAGCAATAACAGAATGCATAAACTGATTAAGACAAATAGCTAAATAATCACACTCTACAGCTGTGTTGCGTTACTGCACAGCAAAGGGGAGCATCACGAGGCAAAAATTTAGAAATAAAATCAGTTAATTATAACAGAGCAAGTTAATTTAATGATTCTTCCTGTCACCCTTAATACTAACACGTTTTCTTATTGGGCATTTACATAGATACCACCCAATTCTTATATATTACATATGCAACACCTAAGTTTTGTTTTTTACATTGATACCAACCAAAATTTTTATATCACATCAATAGTATCACTATTTTATCTTTAAGAAATTAAATACACTTTTTCATGTATACTAAGGTGGCAGAAATGTAAAAATTAAAACTTAGGTGTTAGGTAAATAAATAAGAATCGAGTGGTATGTATGTAAATATTCCTTTCTTATTTTCCTATGACCAGATTTTTCATGGCAATACTCGACTCTTAAAAAATAAATAGCTATTATAAAACCTACATTGGTGGATCATAACAGCAACTCCTACACATAATGCTCGAATGCACAACAACAACAACAAAATTGATTAGAAATAAAGTGAAGAATTCAGAAGTGCCGGATCCGAGTGCTCACCTGTGCATAAAGAATCTTCAGTGGTGATTGGTTCTCTATCCCTGCAGTGAATAATAGACTAATAACATCACTTCATTAAATTTCAATTTTAACACCAGCAAAATAAATAATACCTTTTAGGATGCAAGCCGGCCGAATAGGATTCCACTAAATACAAGAGCGCCAAACCACTTGTTGGAAACAAATCTAACAGCAAGTGAATGAACAAAATCAGCTCTATAGTCAAAAATATAAATGTAATTGGAAAACAATCCAAGGAGGAGATTTCAAAACATAAATCTACACGAAACAGACTGATTTCAGATTTTATTCATAGGCACAACCAGAGAGCATACTACAGTAAATGACTGAGGGTCATCCATGTTTCAACCCTGCTGGAGTAAATAAAAAAAAAACTTTAATATATAGCTTGGTTCAAGAAATTAATTTCTTGGAGCCTTTTATCATTTTTTTTTAACAAACTTTATAATCAATCAAAACAACGGGTAAACCATGAAACAATTACAAAACAGCCAGAAAATTATGTATTAACCAAATTACAAGGCACAAAAAATCCCATGATAGAAAAGGAAAGAATGGCCAAGACTACCTTATAAATGAAAAATTACTTTTTCCCTATTCATGTCTCTCCTAACAAAAGNATAGGCACAACCAGAGAGCATACTACAGTAAATGACTGAGGGTCATCCATGTTTCAACCCTGCTGGAGTAAAAAAAAAAAACTTTAATATATGGCTTGGTCCAAGAAATTAATTTCTTGGAGCCTTTTATCATTATTTTTTAACAAACTTTATGATCAATCAAAACAACGGGTAAACCATGAAACAATTACAAAACAGCCAGAAAATTATGTATTAAACAAATTACAAGGCACAAAAAATCCCATGATAGAAAAGGAAAGAATGGCCAAGGCTACCTTATAAATGAAGAATTACTTTCTAACAAAAAGGATTTAAAATATTTTTTTCTACTTGTTCTTTGATAATTGGGAAACTTTTATCAAAAGAAAATGACGAATCAAACTCTAGGAAATCAACAACAACATCATGAGAACAATGTACTATCACAAATTATGAATCTAAATCGCTCTTGATATTAGAAAAGGACGGACCACCCATAGGCTTGGTACTTCGAATGGATGCATCAACATCGAGGGAAGGAGCTAAAGTGGAGTCGTCTTTGTAGGACAAAAAAAGCATTGAGGAAAGAAGTTGAATCCATGGAAAGACCTAGCGTAGGTTCCATAGTTCGAGTGCGATATAGAAATGAAGAAAAGAGAAATGAAACCATCATGTTTGTAGGTTGGTCATTTGTATAACAAATTGTTAGAACTTGATCATTTCCCCATTATCCTAAGTGCTAGGATTAATAGTAGATAATTTTGTTAGTTTAATGCACACCTAGTAGCAATCTGAATATGCATGGAAAAAAGTTTTACAAGATCAGCATTAAGGGAAATGCTATCAAATTCAACTTTCTACCATCAATCACTTGAGGAGAATTCAATTTAAATTTCTTTATCCAAAGGAGTAGTGATTTCCATTTCAACTAGAATCAAAGCCACAAATAGTCTAATGAGCCTAGTGGTAGCATCTCCAGTTGCAAATGGAGACTACTTTAGCATAAACATCAGAAAATCGTTCACGTTGAAGAATCTCAATGAAAAGTCAGAAGATTCCTGAATTATTTGCTTTGAAAGAAAATTTGATAAGAACATGGTGAGGGTGAAGTAACCCCCCAAAAAATCACCATTCAAACACAAGTTATGTATTAATATCTGAATAATCTTAAGACTAAGACAATTCCCAAAAAGAAAAACTTGACAACTATAGAGAAAACAAATAGAGACAACAGCTAAAAAATCCCAATTTTAAAAAATTATAGCAATTTTAATATAAAAAGTGAAAGGCAACTTGTGTTGAGATGGTTTTGAGCCCTATTGGAAAAATATCAGAAAACGAGTGGAGTTTGATCACCTGAACAATTCTTCACCACGATAACTTAAACAAAAGAAGGAGCGCACATAAAGGTTATCAACAACATCTATTAGCCTAAATGTGTGGCGAGAATCCACAAGGGAAGAAACAAACAAAGAGGCCAACAGAGCAGCACATGCAAAAGAGAACCACAAGCAATATCAACCATAGATTCAATAGGCTCCAATGCAAGGACTCTAAAAGAAATAGTCAAAAAGAAGAGAAATGTTGAAGATCAAACAAAACTCAGAGGGAGTGGGGCAAAGAACAAATAATAGAAATCATGTCAAAAAATGAACGACCCCTAGTGAGCAGCCAAAAAAGAGACTAGCATGAGGCAATAAAAAATGTGGGCTCGTAAGATTCAATGGAATGATCGAGGGTGATTCAACATCAAGGCGAGACGACATAACACCTAATGAAGCCATGCTCATGACAGTAGTCTAAGCAAGCAAGTCCTAGATGATGCCATTTTTTTATTTATATTGTGCATATATATCCGGCCTGAAAAATATCTCTCTAAAACTATGAAGCATGGACAACTCTAAAAGGTCGATCATGTCATGCAAGACACAAACACCCTAATATGTGTCTCCATGCTGAAAATTTTGTTCATAATTATTCTTCTAAAAATATATAAAGGTTGTTTTATGCCTACACATGATGAGGAGATGCCCTCTTACTGCAATAGTTTTTAGTTTAACCTATCATACAATGACATACGCTGTACCCTAAAATTTGGTTTATCCTCAAATTGTTTTAATCTAACTCAAAGGATATTATACTTTGTGTTTGTGTTTTTTTTTTTATCAGAAATAATTGATATCAATTTTTTAATTGCATATTTTATGCTAACAATATATAAAAGAAAATCAATGTACTTGGGATGTATCCCACTTTTTACAATTATTGTGTGCATATGTCTATCTGATGTCATTGTCCAAACTGCAAAACTCAAGACCGTGTTTTTAGAATCACATAATTTCTTATTCTTTCATGTTCAACTAAATCAAGAAAGGGACTGAAGTTCAATCAAATATGCCAATATTGCAAACCTTAAAAAATAATGGTTTTGTAATGAGGTACAATAGTGTGTGCGTATCAGCATATTTATCTAAATCATTTAGCATTCACTTACTTTCTATTACAGTCTTCCCTGTTTGATATGTTTACAGTCAAAATTTGCCAGCCCAATTGTGTAGCCGCAGCAACTAGAAATGGATAATACGGCCATGCTGTTCTACAGGAGATGCTCATACAATTAGTACAGCAACAAAAGTCTTCCAACAATGAAAATTTAAGAAAACAAAATACGAAAAACAGGTACACACCAAGCTCTGCATTATATCCACTTAAAGCTAAAAACGTGATACAAGCAGCCCCAAATCCACCAATCCAGTATTTTGTTGAAATTCCAAATCTCAATGCAGTTGACTTCACACCCACTTTCAGATCATCTTCCTTGTCCTGGAGCTTAGAAGTTAATACTTTCACGAGGAATAATTCATGAAAAAGCAAATCAATATATAAAGAGGTAAAAAACAAGTATCAAATAACCTGATGTGCGTATATTGTATCATACACAAGTGTCCAACATATACCAGAACAGTACAATGGAAGAACAATTGCTAGATCCAAGCCCTCCATAACTGCAGACCATCCCAGTAAAGCACCCCAGTTGAAGGTTAAACCAAGATAAGCTTGAGGCTGTTATGAACGAGAAACCACTCATTTTTGCAGAGACAAGCCACTAATAAAAAATATTAAGCGAGCATAATCTCATATGCAGAAAGTAAGTCTTTATGAGAAAACCAGAAGTAAAGAAGATGCAATAAACAATAACAAAAATATAATAAGCGAGCAAAATCGCATACCCAGAAAGTAAGTCTCTTCATGAGAGGATATGAGAAAACCAGAAGTAAAGAAGAAGCTCCAAGAATACGACTACAATCAAAGAAGAGAAAAGCCATAAGATTAACGCAGCTCACGATTTCAAACAGTTTCAGCATAATAAGACAAGCTTAATATCTGTAAATCGTGGAACACCCAGCAACTTATAAGTGAACATTATTTCTAGATACCAAAGCGAAAGAGAGAAGGAAATATAATGCGNACTGCAGACCATCCCAGTAAAGCACCCCAGTTGAAGGTTAAACCAAGATAAGCTTGAGGCTGTTATGAACGACAAACCACTCATTTTTGCAAAGACAACCGACTAATAAAAAATATTAAGCGATCATAATCTCATATGCAGAAAGTAAGTCTTTATGAGAAAACCAGAAGTAAAGAAGATGCAATAAACAATAACAAAAATATAATAAGCGAGCAAAATCGCATACCCAGAAAGTAAGTCTCTTCATGAGAGGATATGAGAAAACCAGAAGTAAAGAAGAAGCTCCAAGAACACGACTACAATCAAAGAAGAGAAAAGGCATATGATTAACGCAGCTCACGATTTCAAACAGTTTCAGTAAAATAAGACAAGCTTAATATCTGTAAATCGTGGAACACCCAGCAACTTATAAGTGAACATTATTTCTAGCTACCAAAGCGAAAGAGAGAAGGAAATATAATACGTATTGACCCTCACAATAAGTTACATTTAAACCAATATATTAAGCCCGTAGTCAAAGTCAATTGACGCCATACATCGTCTTATATTAAGAGCTATTAAGCATCAAACTTATATTTAAATGATCTAGGGGAGACTTCAGACATTTTATCTGAATCATGTATTCCTTAGAAATCATATCTTACTAAACCAATACTCTTCTTTTCACCTAGCTGAGACTGATTCCTCTCTTTCCTCCTCACCCTTTATTCTATTTCTCATCTCATCTTCTTCAGAGTATCAGAACAAATTCTAATTCCTCATTTAGTGGTTGTTCTTGTACTGAAATTTTTTGTATATAGTTCTTTATTTAGTTGTATTCAGATGAAAGCTTTCCCTTTACTTGTTTTTGACAGNTTCACCTAGCTGAGACTGATTCCTCTCTTTCCTCCTCACCCTTTATTCTATTTCTCATCTCATCTTCTTCAGCATCTTCTTCCGAGTATCAGAACAAGTTCTAATTCCTGATTTAGTGGTTTTTCTTGTACTGAAATTTTTTGTATATAGTTCTTTAATTAGTTGTATTCAGATGAAAGCTTTCCCTTTACTTGTTTGTGACATATTCTTCGCCCTCCACTAGTTATGAATCATTTCTTCTTGTCATTGCAGCGATTTGTTGTTGCCCATCTTTGATCTAGTCGTTTCTTACATTCTTATCCATAATTATACAGCCCCTTTCCAGCAATCCAACCTCTGCCTGGTCGCCACCAATTGGATGGAATACACACACCCAACCACATATCCAATCCATAATTGCAATTTATAGTGAGAAAATGCAACAAGAAAAACTATTATTTTACTATCACTGGACATTTGACATTTTGAAAGCTAAAATTGCATCTCCAATAATGGTGTTTTTAATGATGAGTTAGGCTGTAAGGAAGCTATATCGGCTAAAAATTCAGACATAAACAAGAAGTCGTGAACTCCAGAAAGGAAGTCAAGCAAAGAGACCAAAGAAAGGTATTGCTACTTGAAAGCTTAGGGCCAATAGCAAAATGGGGATTTGTGGATAGATGTGCTAGACATATTTCTATTTCCTCACCATCATATTGATATTGTTTCTTCCAATTACCATCAGATTGAATGAAAGGGATGACCTGCAAATAGCTAAACAGATTCTCGATCATATGAGCGGACAGGGCAGGCACATACTACCATAAGAGTAGAATTCAGGGCGAGAGCGGACAGAGCAGGCACATACTACCATAAGAGTAGAATTCAGGGCGATTGCTTGAATAAACTTACTTGGAGCCTTTCTTCCCCTACTTTCTCCGTTAATACCGCTCATCCCGATATTCCTCATCCCTTCCATAACTGACTCAACATGATTGATCTCAGTTGAAAACAGTTGACCAATGCATTTGTCGCTCACGTTCTCATCTTCTACCCTCTTCGCCCTCCACTAGTTTTTGAATCATTTCTTGTTGTCATTGCAACGATTTGTTGTAGCCCTTCTTTGATCTAGTCGTTTCTTACATTCTTGTCCATAATTATACAACCCCTTCACAGCCAATCCAACATTTGCCTGGTCGCCACCAAATGGCAGGAATACACATATCCAATCCATAATTGCAATTTATAGTGAGTGAATGCAACAAGAAAAACCATTACTTTACTACCACCAAACATTTGACATTTTGAAAGCTAAAATTGCATCTTCAATAATGGTGTTTTTAATGATGAGTTGGTAGATTAATGCAAGATTTTCTACCTGACGGCTTTGATCCTCANTTTGTAGGACAAAAAAAGCATTGAGGAAAGAAGTTGAATCCATGGAAAGACCTAGCGTAGGTTCCATAGTTCTAGTGTGATATAGAAATGAAGAAAAGAGAAATGAGACCATCATGTTTGTAGGTTGGATTTGGTCATTTGTATAACAAATTGTTAGAACTTGATCATTTCCCCATTATCCTAAGTGCTAGGATTAATAGTAGATAATTTTCTTAGTTTAATGCACACCTAGTAGCAATCTGAATATGCATGGAAAAATGTTTTACAAGATCAGCATTAAGGGAAATGCTCTCAAATTCAACTTTCTACCATTAATCACTTGAGGAGAAATCAATTTAAATTTCTTTATCCAAAGGATTAGTGATTTCCATTTCAACTAGAATCAAAGCCACAAATAGCATAATGAGCCTAGTGGTAGCATCTCCAGTTGCAAATGGAGACTACTTCAGCATAAACATCAGAAAATCGTTCACGTTGAAGAATCTCAATGAAAAGTCAGAAGATTCCTGAATTATTTGCTTCGAAAGAAAATTTGATAAGAACATGGTGAAGGTGAAGTTAACCCCCCAAAAAAATCACCATTCAAACACAAGTTATGTATTAATATCTGAATAATCTTAAGACTAAGACAATTCCCAAAAAGAAAAACTTGACAACTATAGAGAAAACAAATAGAGACAACAGCTAAAAAATCCCAATTTTAAAAAATTATAGCAATTTTAATATAAAAGGTGAAAGGCAACTTGTGTTGGTTTTGAGCCCTATTGAAAAAATATCAGAAAACGAGTGGAGTTTGATCACCTGAACCATTCTTCACCACGATAACTTAAACAAAAGAAGGAGCGCACATAAGGGTTATCAACAACACCTATTAGCCTAAATGTGTGGCGAGAATCCACAGGGGAAGAAACAAACAAAGAGGCCAACAGAGCAGCACATGGCAAAAGAGAACCACAAGCAATATCAACCATAGATTCAATAGGCTCCAATGCAAGGACTCTAGAAGAAATAGCCAAAAAGAAGAGAAATGCTGAAGATCAAACAAGACTCAGAGGGAGTGGGGCAAAGAACAAATAATAGAAATCATGTCAAAAAATGAACGACCCCTAGCGAGCAGCCAAAAAAGAGACTAGCATGAGGCAATAAAAAATGTGGGCTCGTAAGATTCAATGGAATGATCGAGGGTGATTCAACATCAAGGCGAGACGACATACCACCTAATGAAGCCATGCTCATGACAGTAGTCTAAGCAAGCAAGTCCTAGTTGATGCAATTTTTTTATTTATATTGTGCATATTATCCAGCCTGAAAAACCTCTCTCTAAAACTATGAAGCATGGACAACTCTAAAAGGTCAATCATGTCATGCAAGACACAAACACCCTAATATGTGTCTCCATGCTGAAAATTTTGTTCATAAATATTCTTCTAAAAATATATAAAGGTTGTTTTATGCCTACACATGATGAGGAGATGGCCTCTTATTGCAATAGTTTTTAGTTTAACCTATCATACAATGACATACCCTGTACCTTAAAATTTGGTTTATCCTCAAATTGTTTTAATCTAACTCAAAGGATATTATACTTTGTGTTATTGTTTTTTTTTATCAGAAATAATTGATATCAATTTTTTAATTGCATATTTTATGCTAACAATATATAAAAGAAAATCAATGTACTTTGGATGTATCCCACTTTTTACAATTATTGTGTGCATATGTCTATCTGATGTCATTGTCCAAACTGCAAAACTCAAGACCGTGTTTTTAGAAACACATAATTTCTTATTCTTTCATGTTCAACTAAATCAAGAAAGGGACTGAAGTTCAATCAAATATGCCAATGTTGCAAACCTTAAAAAATAATGGTTTTCTAATGAGGTACAATAGTGTGTGCGTATCAGCATATTTATCTAAATCATTTAGCATTCACTTACTTTCTATTACAGTCTTCCCTGTTTGATATGTTTACAGTCAAAATTTGCCAGCCCAATTGTGTAGCCGCAGCAACTAGAAATGGATAATACGGCCATGCTGTTCTACAGGAGATGCTCATACAATTAGTACAGCAACAAAAGTCTTCCAACAATGAAAATTT
>JXCR01110363.1:69172-91988 GCA_002079205.1 Phalaenopsis hybrid cultivar | reverse complement strand
GGTCATAGTACATAAAATAAATAATATTTTACCATATACCTATAATTATTGAGCTGCAAGAGAATTCCTAAACCCAGGAACAGCTGAAGGCCGAGAAAGCTTAGCCCTTGGAAAGGTGTCAATATACCAGAGGCAACAGGTCTGCACTTTGTACGTTCCACCTACACAGTGATAAAGATGATATAATAGGCGATCAATAAGAAGCTAGAGTTACTTTCACCTAACCAATGACGAAATATTAACTACAGCAAGCTGTTCTTTTGTTATGCTATTTTAATCATGAAACCAAATAATGCTATTATATGCCCGGGCATCAACTAAATAATAAATAGTAATAAAGAAGTAGTGCAAGAAATAAGTTGTATTAATATTTAACAGAAACTAAACAGCACTGGAAATGGAAGATTTTATGACTAAAAAATGAGAGATGACTGTCAAAAAGATTAATAGTTGCAAACAAATGTTAAATATAAAAGCTATCAACTTCAGAGGTATTGGATCAGTTTTTATTAACTTTAGAGATCCTGGATCAGTTTTCACCAAGATCATTCTAAAAACGAGTAGATTATTTTAAAATTTGTTTGGGATCATTTTTGTTTTGTTTTGTTTTTTTTATTATTATTATTTTAATGACATGCATGCTTAGTGCATTTTGTTGAATATTTTTTTNGTTGCAAACAAATGTTAAATATAAAAGCTATCAACTTCAGAGGTATTGGATCAGTTTTTATTAACTTTAGAGGTCCTGGATCAGTTTTCACCAAGATCATTCTAAAAACGAGCAGATTATTTTAAAATTTGTTTGGGATCATTTTTGTTTTGTTTTGTTTTTTTTTTATTATTATTTTAATGACATGCATGCTTAGTGCATTTTGTTGAATATTTTTTAAAAAAACAATTAAATACGTAATTCCATACCAAGCAAGTTTTTTTCTAAATCAAAACATAACCAAAACAAAATACAAATAAAACAAATAATAAATGAAAAGTAATCCAAAAAGGCCCCTTCGCTTCGGATGGTTTCAACGGCTCATTTAAACTTAAGAAGTTACCCACTAAATAAGGCAGCACTCCTTGGAGGTTCCCAAACATCATCCAACAATATCACCAACTAAAGCCCCGCCACATTCACTATAGGATCACATAGCAAGCACTAGTTCCTTTATCATAATGTCACGCAAATTGTTATCTATCAAAATTATTTTACAAACTTTTTTGCAAACCAAAAATTAAAGTAAAATGAGTGCCTCAGTAAAAAGCTAATAATTNAGCAAGCACTAGTTCCTTTATCATAATGTCACGCAAATTGTTATCTATCAAAATTATTTTACAAACTTTTTTACAAACCAAAAATTAAAGTAAAATGAGTGCCTCAGTAAAAAGTTAATAATTTTAACAGCACTTACATTATCTAAAATTAGGTTTTTGAAGTTATATAAGTTGGATAGCCAACAAAATTTCATAGCTTAGAATTATTTTTTATTTTAAATTTGCTAAAAATTATATTTTTACTATTAAAAAAATCAAAACCAAAACCTGAATTGAACATTGAAACCGTCAATACCATTGAAACAACAAAAAGTACACTTCTTTGATGGGACCAAAATAGCCAAACTAAGGAAATCCTGCAACAAGCTTGGTATGCCGTTATAGATTACATTATAGAATACATGAATAAAAAACTGAATAAGGAGAAGCATGTCATTCATTTTNCAACAAGCTTGGTATGCCGTTATAGATTACATTATAGAATACATGAATAAAAAACTGAATAAGGAGAAGCATTTCATTCATTTCGAACTTTGAATTTTTTCTTCAGTCCCTCGAGTATTTTCTATTATGCATAAGGTTAACTGAAGAAGGCAATGAAAAGAACCTTGATATCAATGTCACGATCAAGGAGGTCATTTATTGTGCAACCAGCACCACGAAGAAGCACAGCACCAGTTCCAAATAATGCCAGCATCTTCAAATCGGGCAGTTCTCCCGGGGATGCTGCCATGGTAATAGACCTAACATCATTGTGATAAAAGGATTTAACAAACTCACGTAGCAAAGACTCCACAATATTACTGAGAAATTGGACATAAATGGTTATCAATTTAGCAATAGAGAAACCATGATACAACGAAATTCAATATAAATATACTTAACACCATCAGAGTGGTATTATAGCAAGGCCTTGAGAAGACATTTGAGATGATTTTTTTACCACTGTATAGAGGTATTATGGACACTATATAGCTAGAGGCCTACCGGAACCACTGGCCATTTGATATTGTTTGGAAGTTAAAGGCGCATTTCCACACTCCACTCCTTAGGTGTTTCCATGCTTACCTCTGTACATAGACACATGTGTAAGCCATACATGGGCGTATATATGCACTCCATAGTATCTCAAAATTATTCAAACACGCCAAAAGAGTATTTGATAATTTATATGCTTTCGGATGAATTAACGTACTCTCAATACGTAGGCATGATTATTAAGGCCTTAACATAAATATCGACGTCTTTGCACAATTCAAACCCCTTTTAGCTTAGATTTTTGTTTTGAAATAGAGTTCGGGCCCTGTTAATTTATGATTAGAGTTCACTATCTACACTCGACTTTAATTTAGCATTAACTTGATTGAAGATTTTGCCAATATTTTTTGCTTTTATATTAATGTTATAGATTAGCCAATTCTTTTTCTCTGAAAAACTGATTCAAATTTTGATTAATCAATTGTCATATGAGATAATTTTTTGAACTAAGTCATCAAACTCATTGCAAATAATTAATCAATCAGATTCTTATAAGATTGGGTGTCTTTTCCTATCAAAATAGAGCTCATATTTCAACGTTTATTGTCTACTCCCACTTTAAGGACATTTATTCAATGGTTCACCATCAAATGAAGAATCCATTGGCAGAGAATGGGCATCAAGGAAATCAGCAGGCTTGCCCATTCACAGCTATTTGCAGGATATATGTGATGTTAAAGTGAAGCCAAAACATTGTCAAACTAGCTAGATTGCTGTTGTTGTGTAGAGAGGGTCTAACCATTTAAATTTTGAGAGTCGACTTCAGGTATTAGAGTTATTTCGGGGGCCAACATCTAGTGAAAAAGCTTGCGCATAGCGAAAATTAATGGCAAACATTGTTTTTTAATAAGAGAGTAATTTAGTAGACCCATATTATCGATTGATTGTTTTCATTCCTGCCATCATTTTTTAAGCCAACAATAACCAAAGTGATTCCTTGAGAATCGTCTTATATAAAATTAGTGGATTTCCCAATATTGATAACTCAGAAATTAGAAGACGTATACCGCCCTATGCTATCATAGCTTCAAGATAAAAAATGTCCCATACAAAGAAGGTGCACTTCATGAGCCTAACAAACAATTGGTTTCCAGAAATGTAAGGTGTCAAAATAGTTCTTTGGTTGTTTACATGGAACAATTTTAGTCCAAGTGTTTATAAAAGTGCTAACTTAGTCCACAAACTCAGACTCTTTAAATTAGAATATTTAGCTCATATTAAAAGAGTTAGGAGACTCAATTGATACTTTTATAGACTTTATGACTAAAATGACCCATTGCAAAGAGTCGGGAGGCTATTTTGATATTTTCTCTTTTCCAAACGGTTAGAGATGAGCTTCCTTATATTTGCCAACCTGCCTACAAAGGACAAAATGACATTCTAGCGATGGTTTTAATTTAAGGGATCAATTTCAATGTTTGTGATGTACAATAAGGTGTACAATAAAACATAATTTTTTTACGTGAACATAAAACCATATTTTAGAAGTTTTATTTTACGATTGAATTTTCAAATTCCTTCAAACGAAATACTGAGATCATTTACCTGATCATGATGATTTCAACGATTTACAACCAAGTCAATGACAAAACACTACTTAATTGTGTATTCGATCAAAGAAGATGTGGTTCATAGAATATCGTAGGTGGCTGTGATATTTTTCAAGGAAAAAACATCATCTTGCAGGAGTAAATACTAAAAAGTTTACAAAAGAATGAATGTTTATCGTTCTATGATGACACGTTGATTTTTTTGTAGCTTAATGACATATACATTAATAAGAACATATTATGACGTGAAATATTATTGACCAGAAGCATTGCTATAGGTAGTAGGAAGTCATTTTTCTAACAAGCTTTATTCAAGTTTTGAAAGTCAACACAGAGAAAAATCTAGCCATTGTCTTCTCAACTAGAATGATATTTGTGGTCCTTTCAACATATTTTCTCTCCTAAATTAAGCTAACGTCAAAGAGTTGTGTTTAAGGGATTATCTATTCCCCAATTTTAATATTCATTCACTATGGTGCATGTTTGACAAACAAAGCCTTCAGATCAGAGGTACTACTGCATTTAGAGTAGACTTGACATTTCAATGCTATTCCAAGAAAAAAAAATCCTTACGCTCAAAGTGTAACATTTTGAATTCTTGGATCTTCTCATGCAAGGAAGAGCACTGAAAAAAGTAGGCCAGATATCATCTTCCATGGCTAGATAAATACTCAAAACTTATCAAACATAACTTAAAAATCATATTTGTTTGAGCTCTTTAGGAGATTCTTTTAAATCAACAATGAAATCGTTAAGTTTATCGTTGGATCTAGGAGGAAATAACTTCACCGCTAATAATAGAATATCATATGCCTTTTGATAAGAATGAAGATTGAGCATACCCAGTACCCCATGTAATAAATTTCCCATATTTCAAAGTTATATGAATGTGCTCTTCTTTCCAAAGCTTTTTGAAATGATGAGCTTGCTCAAGAATAACTAGCTTTTCTAAGAGGTTGCTTAGAGTATATGGGAAGTATGAGGGACCATTATTGGTATCACTTCTTCCAAATCGTTACTTTCACATTTATATTTGTGAATCCATTTTGACCAGCCCATCTAAAGAGGGGATAGAAATTCTTTAACTTCTCTGCATCAGCAATTAAGAAAGACGCCAATACTTTGGCATAAGAAGATTATAAAATTACTTCCACTATACTCTATAAAATTTGGGAATTAACCACTCGTTAGAAAGATACAAGTTTCCCTTAATTATTTGAGACCTAGATTCTAGATCTCCTTTATTAAAACGATATAGAAATAACTTACATTTGCGCAACTGCTAAGATGAGGAAATATCTTCTCTTTAACAAGAGAAGAACACACAAAATTAAGTTGATTTGATTTTTTATTGCGATTCNGGCATAAGAAGATTATAAAATTACTTCCACTATACTCTATAAAATTTGGGAATTAACCACTCATTAGAAAGAAACAAGTTTCCCTTAATTTTTTGAGACCTAGATTCTAGATCTCCTTTATTAAAACGATATAGAAATAACTTATATTTGCGCAACTGCTAAGATGAGGAAATATCTTCTCTTTAACAAGAGAAGAAAACACAAAATTAACTTGATTTGACTTTTTATTGCAATTAACCTTTAAGATCATAGCCTCTAATTGCTTCAACAAGTTGTCTTCGAAGAGGGATTGCAAATAAAATGTTTAACATCATCATATATTTTAACCTCATGTATCATAAATGGTTGCATATGAGTGACACAGAAAATTACAACGAGTGTTATAAAAAGAAGAGGAAAGTCACTACTTGTGATGGACCAATGGCACTAGAAGAGGAAATAGCAGCGCAACTCTCATAGCATAATGCCCTAAATCAAGAAACAAGATTTAATCGAGCTANTTGCATATGAGTGACACAGAAAATTACAACGAGTGTTATAAAAAGAAGAGGAAAGTCACTACTTGTGATGGATAGTGATGGACCAATGGCACTAGAAGAGGAAATAGCGGCGCAACTCTCATAGCATAATGCCCTAAATCAAGAAACAAGATTTAATCGAGCGGACTTGGGAGCCATAGCCGAATCGGGTTAGGCTCGAACTCGAGCCATATAATATAACAGTTCTAATTTGATTTTAATCTCATAGCACAATAATCTCAACTTGCGAGCTCAATCTAGTTCAAAACACGGCTCAACTCACTTCCACTCGTACAAATCACCATTGATTCAATTTTACTCATCATTTCGAGTATATTTCATATATTTGCAGAGAGTTAAAAGCATGATATCTTACTCATGGAGCCACAACCTTTTGAGGAATGCTTTGAAAGAAGATCAAAGTTAACCACATGGAATTTTGCCTCTATATAGAGTTATACAGAGTTGAGTGTCAAAATAAAACATCTTATGGTTATTTGANCAACCTTTTGAGGAATGCTTTGAAAGAAGATCAAAGTTAACCACATGGAATTTTGCCTCTATATAGAGTTATTCAGAGTTGTGTCAAAATAAAACATCTTATGGTTATTTGACCCTATTCATTAAGACGCGAGAGAAAAAAATTATCATTGCTAAGATATTGATGGTCAAGACTCAACTACCAAAAACCCTTGATGGTCATGAGAGTAATTAAATTGCTTGGGTCAATCAATAATTAGTATGTCTGAATAGTGTATACACTTTAAAAGGCCTTCCAACCCACTTAACTATGAACCGACAAACTATCAAATTGGCGAATTGCCAAACAGTCGAACTGACGAATCGCTAAACAACTGAACTGTCAAAATGATTAACTGCCAAACTGCTCAGCTGTCGAATTGTTGAACAGCCCAGTTGTCGAACTGTCAAACTATTGAATTGCCCAGATGTCGAATTGTCGAATTACTGAACTGTCAAACTATTGAATTGCCCAAATATCGAATTGTCGAATTACTGAACTGTCAAACTGTTGAACTCAATTATATGGCAGGACATGACATAACATAAAGCTACATGAAGTGATATAACATTATATAGAATTTTATATTTTTATTTTGTACCATGAAAAATGAAGACTCAAGACTTATAAATAGGGGTCAAATGTCAAAATATGAGAAAAATGACTCTTTCTCTTCCTATGGGTTGTTTGTCCTCTCTCTTTCTTTATCTCTCTTTTGTCCCATGCTAGTAGGAATCAGACATAACTCAAGAATAATATAGAACCCGACATCCTAAACGAGTTTAACAGTCTTTCAATGTTGAATCCTTTTAGCACATAAAGTCTCATATTATCTGTGAGTTATAATGAAATCCTACTAGCATTGAACAAAAGAGAGAAAAAAAAGAGAGATGAGTAGCCTGTAGGAAGAGAGTCATTTTTTCTCCTCCCTTGATGTTACATTTAACCTTTGTACAAAATACAAATATAAGAAGGTACGTAATGTTATGTCACATTCTGCAACTTTATATCACATCCTAAAGCTTTATGTTATGTTCTGCAGCTTTATGTCATGTCTTGTTATATAGTTAAATTCAGTAGTTTGGCGGTTCAACAACCGAGAAATTAGGCAGCTGGGCAGTTTGACAGCAGGGTAGTTCGACAATTCAACATCTAAAAAATGCGGCAACAGCTAGGCAGTTTGGCAGTTGAGTAGTTTGACAATTTGGCAGCTAGACAATTTGACGACTAAGCAATACGGTAGTTGGGCAGTTTACCAATTTGGTAGTTAGATAGCTCCGAAGGCCTTTTTAGGTGTATGCAAATAATATCACATAGTCATGACCCAAAGTATTCGATTATGTTCAGTCATCCCTAAAAAGAGATCATTACCGAAGGGAGATGTTGAGGACTTTTTGAATGCCTTTAGACATTATAAGTGAGTCATGAATGTTCAGCAATAAAAAAAATTATAGAGGTGAAGACATCACAAGGGATTCAAGAATGCTTAACAATANGTAATTAAATTGCTTGGGTCAATCAATAATTAGTATGTCTGAATAGTGTATACACTTTAAAAGGCCTTCCAAACCGCTTAGCTATGAAACCGACAAACTATCAAATTGGCGAATCGCCAAACTGTCAAACTAACGAATCGCTAAACGATTGAACTGTCAAAATGATTAACTGCTAAACTGCCCAGCTGTCGAATTGTTGAACAGCCCAGTTGTCGAACTATCAAACTATTTAATTGCCCAGATGTCGAATTGTCGAATTATTGAACTGTCAAACTGCTAAACTCAATTATATGGCAGGACATGACATAACATAAAGCTACATGAAGTGATATAATATTATATACAATTTTATATTTTTATTTTGTACCATGAAAAATGAAGACTCAAGACTTATAAATATGGGTCAAATGTCAAAATATGAGAAAAATGGCTCTTTCTCTTCCCATGGGTTGTTTCTCCTCTCTTTTTCTTTATCTCTCTTTTGTCCCATGCTAGTAGGAATTAGGCATAACTCAAGAATAATATAGAACCCGACATCCTAAACGAGTTTAACAGTCTTTCAATGTTGAATCCTTTTAGCACATAGAGTCTCATATTATCTGTGAGTTATGCTGAAATCCTACTAGCATTGAACAAAAGAGAGAAAAAAAGAGAGATGAGCAGCCTGTAGGAAGAGAGTCATTTTTTCTCCTCCCTTGTTGTTACATTTGACCTTTGTACAAAATACAGATATAAAAAGGTACGTAATGTTATGTCACATTCTGCAGCTTTATATCACATCCTAAAGCTTTATGTTATGTTCTGCAGTTTTATGTCATGTCTTGTTATATAGTTAAATTCAGTAGTTTGGCGGTTCAACAACTGAGAAATTAGGCAGCAGGGTAGTTCGGCAATTCAACATCTAAAAAATGCGGCAACAGCTAGGCAGTTTGGCAGTTGAGTAGTTTGACAATTTGACAGCTAGACAATTTGACGACTAGGCAATACGGTAGTTGGCAGTTTACCAGTTTGGTAGTTAGATAGACAATTTGACGACTAGGCAATACGGTAAAAACTACTGGTCAAAGCTAAACAGTCGGACATCAATCATCAACAGAAAAAACTCTCACGTGCCAAACCATGTACCAGAAGGGCATTAACTAATCTCTAAACTCATCCGAGAATTGCATGTCATTATATATGGTTACTTCTCCAAGCAAGGCTAATTATATCACTCAGTTCTCTTCATGTTTTTGTCCTGTTACAGCTATAGAATGATATCACATTGAGTTTAATCGGTGGTAGGAATAATTAAAAGAAGATGAAGACAGGAATCCTTACCACATGCAAGGCCAGGCGAGCAACCAAGTTCCAATGGGCTTATCCAAACGAGCGAGCAGAGCATAAGGTTGCACGGACACGGGAAGGTAGGAATGAATCCAGCTAGAAGACGAGGAGAGAGCCTGCGTTTTTCCTCCACCTTCCGGCCGTCGGTTTCCACTGCCCTCTGTCGACCCGGATGAGCTCGAAATGGATGCCAGGGATAGCCTATAACAACAAAGTACATCGAGCACTCTCCGACTCGGAAAAAGCGGAATTGGGCAGCCTAGAGTTCCGAAGGTGGTAAGTGGAAGATGCTCAATGTTCTCGACAGAGCTAGGGTTTTGGCGATGGGAAGAAGAGGAGGGTGAAGCTGAGAGGATGGAGAGGATAGAAATTGGAGAAGGTCGAAGGCGAAGCCTGCGAAGGGAGTTGGATAACCATATCGCCATTTCGGTTGCGACCACCCTTCGAAGGTTTGTTTAGGGTTTTAGCTTGCAGCTTCCAGTTTCAGGCAATTAGGGAAAAGAGGGAAATCAGACCCGTTTAGTTCTGGCGTTCATGCCCTATGAGGATGTCAACATTTTAAATATAATTTCATACATACACCGCATGCATTTTTATATGTGTTATCCGATCCTAATCTTAGATCACAGTAATCTAGTCAGAATACAATCAAAATTTTAAAAAAAACAAAAAAAATTAAGTGAGGTCTACCAAAATACATCATGACCGTAGATCACCGATCATGATCGGACACCGCATGCATCTTTACATGCGGTGTTCGGAGAATATATGATTGTAATATACTAAGATCATTAAAAAAACTTCAGAATAATTAGATAAATTATTATTATTATTTTGTAGTTTAATAATTAAACTTGGCATTCAAATCACTTATCAATATCTGCTTATTTACATGAACTTATATTTTAAAAAGCCAAAAAAAAACTATTTCAAAAAAAAAATTATTATTTTTATTTTCAATTGGCATGCATGAAACATAAAACATTAAGATTGGCATATTTAACACATAAAATTTACTATTTGCATTTATAAGATTTACATTCAGCCTTTGAAGTCATTGTGGCCTCTAACCTTGCCACCTTCTAAGTTGTCGCCTTTACTTCATCCCCTCTGAACTTGCCACTTATGATCACAATGTCTCCATCTAAAGTTGGAGCAAATATTACGTGTGAAGATCACACGACCGACCAACTGTTCGGATCATCCTCCGGGCGTGCGATCTGCCACACAAAATATTTTTTTCCCAAAGTTGCCATGCTTGTCTTACCATCACCACGCAGATCCACCAACATTCATTAACATAAACTAAAAGTGTTTCGTTGCTGAAGGTAGTTCACCTCNACATTCGGTCTTTGAAGTCATTGTGGCCTCTAACCTTGCCACCTTCTAAGTTGTCGCCTTCACTTCATCCCCTCTGAACTTGCCACTTATGATCACAATGTCTCCACCTAAAGTTGGAGCAAATATTACGTGTGAAGATCACACGTCCGACCAACTGTTCAGATCATCCTTCGGGCGTGCGGTCTTCCACACAAAATATTTTTTTCCCAAAATTGTCATGCTCGTCTTACCATCACCATGCAGATCCACCAACATTCATTAACCATAAACTAAAAGTGTTTCGTTGCTGAAGGTAGTTCACCTATGGTCGCATTGTGTTTGGCAATGTGTCACATACAAGATCTTTGATAATATAATTAGTGAGTTTATATATTGCTAATTATGTAAATAGAGCGGTTTTCATGCTTAATTTGGAGAGATTACAAAATAAAGATTTTTCAATATTTGTTAATTTTTAACCTATAAGCTTTGCTATGTTAATGTCGTATTTATTTTAGATATATGTATTTCAAAAAATAAGGGTTTTAATTAGAAAATTATGTAATGCACATTAAAAATAAAGGCTCTCAGNTAATTTTTAACCTATAAGCTTTGCTATGTTAATGTCGTATTTATTTTAGATATATGTATTTCAAAAAATAAGAGTTTTAATTAGAAAATTATGTAATGCACATTAAAAATAAAGGCTCTGATGCATATTTGAATGAATGTGTAAATATATAAGGAGAGATAGAGGATTTATCTTTGAAATACTTTGGTAGTATAAGAGCACTTGGAAAATTGAATATGAAATTTTAAAAAAAATAATATTTATTTTTATTATCATTTTATATTATAATAATTATGTAATAATTTGATATTTATGTATGGCTTATGACATATGTGTTTAATATTACACATAATACTTGATATAGCACAATATTTGGAATGGTGAGGCATTATATTTGGTATTACTTGCTTATGATGAATTTTGTGATTTTTTTTTAAATACAATATGCTTTACTATTCATGATGTGCTAGTATATTGGTATGCATGATGTTTATTATAAGTTTAATGCCATATGCTAATTTTTTTATGCTCACTTATACTTTATCTATATTTTTTGATCTTAGAAATAGAAGGGGGAACAATCAATTTGTTTTTATGTCTTTTGTTGTATTATATTTTTAAAGTCATAGTGATATTATGTTTTGATAGATGAAAATATATACAACATGATTATTGTATATGAACTTTTTTTGGTTATATAGTTTTGAAATATAAAATTAAATGTTATTGATGATTTATGTAAATATGTTTTCTAATAAAGTATTAGTGGCTCTATGTTATCATAAACAATGGATGGAAGATAATTCCTCACATAGATATTTGATAATGCATATTATTGCACATCCAAAATGATATGATTTGCATTGACTAAGAATTACTTTGATTTGGATGGTGACACTAATCACAATTTCACAAGCATGATTGTGCATGGCTAAGTGATCAAGAGGTATTGATGTCATTGTTAAGTTATTTAATTTATTTAATCAAATAAACTTATACACATTCATATATATAGATTTGTTTTCATTTGATTTTTAGATAAAGAAGAGAATTTATGGCACATGTTTGATGGTTTATACATATTGTTATAACTGGAAGTGCATATACATTAGCTTAATGCATCTTCATTCATCATAAACCCAAATTGACAACACACACCTATTTGAACTATGTTGCTAGGCCCATTTATTTGTCTCTTAGCAAATTTTAACATTTTAATCTAAAAAAAAAAAATCACAGTTGGCTAAATTATGACCTCTTTTAGTAGCTTCAAAGAAAGTCCCTCATGTGCAGAACTGGGCTTGTGAGATACTCTAAAAGTTAGTGAGCGATAAGAGATGCTACAACAGTGTAGTCACTTGGTTTCCTCCACATCATCGATCCAAATGTTAACATTTAATCATGTCAATTTAACCTTTTGAGACTGTGTTTGAATTGTGTAGAGATTCAGTGGATCGTTAATTACTTTGAAAACTAAATTCACTAATATAATTTGTAGATTGGACTGTTTCCGCTCATTTTTCTTTTTTAATTTTAAAAGAAGTTGTCGTCTTGTCGATCATCATATGTTTCCCTTATTCGAATAAATTTTCCTCTCAAACTAAATCAATGATTTGAAGAGGAGGATAAGAAGGGACATACAACAAAGTGACAAACAAGAGAAAAGAAAACGTAGAGAGTTTACATGCGATAAACCTCGCATGGATATGTCCAGTATGTCCACTCAAACAAGATTAGGCAGAGACACGTTGGACCTATATCTGCAATATAAGTATCTACGTAGACTACTCATTACTAGAGAGTCATGTGTATGTACCTGTTCTGGGATCAATAGCACTCGCAGATAAACGTGTTCCTACTAGTTAATTACATCTTAGAGGATACCCAATAATACTTTCGATAAAAGGAGCTTCGCTTATATTATCATGAACCTTGGGTAATAGGTCATCGAGGAAAGGATATTCCGTGTGGGAAAGTATTGATGTACTAAAGCTCATGTTAAGTCATCAGGCAGAGAGTGAATCTCTCACATTACGAATTGGTAACAGCTCATCAATATACATGTTGAACTCATTTTTTATGAGGTCAAATTCTTATCTTTAGAAGCCTAGGATCAAGCTCTAGGAATTTTCTATGGACTATCTTAGAAGAATAGTAAAGGAAATCCATACCTCATATATAAATTCAAAACAATTCTTGACTTCTCTTGTGAAGTCCCACCTGAGTGGTCACAAGCCCCCAAATGTCATTTTGGGATGGCTAAAACCAACATGTGGAGACTCAAGAGTAAGTTCCCATAGGTTCAACTAGGCCTTAAGACAACCCTGGGTGGCTTAGGATTGGTCTCAAAAACACCCACACGCACTCAAACCCATCAAATTTCCTACATACCCCAAAACCCTAAAATCACATGCACTTGACCTACCTCTTTAACTCTTTAGGAACTCACATTGATGGTCCCAAGCCCTTAGTCTTTGGTAAAATGGCTAAGACCAACATGTGAAGACTCAAAATGAGTTCTTATTTGGTGTCTTATGGTCCTAGGATGGCTATCCATGACATGTATGATTACCTTACCAAAGTTACCCAAAATTCTCAAATTGCCCCAACTTTTATCAAATTCATTTCAAATTCACTCAGTTTTAAATTCAAGACCAATTCCCCTAAAATTCCAAACCTAAATTTAAACTCAAGCTAAACCACCCCAAATTGAACCTAAATCCAATTTTCACCAAAATTAAACCCATGAGCTAAAATCAAATTTTCCTGATAGGCCAGCCACCCCTTGCCGCCAAAAAACACCATGGTCGAGAGAACCACCATGTGGAGATCACCCAATTGGGCCCCTCCAAGCTAGCTTAACCCAATTGGTCACTGAACTTCTTCTTTTTTCCACCTAAGCAGACCTTTACATCCGCTGGCCAACCCAATTGAGCCCTCCTTCCTCCTCTATGAATAAGCCACCACCCCATGACCAAGGAGAAAAAGTGCACAAACATTGGGGGAACTCTTCCAAAAATATTTAGAACTCTAATTCGAGTGTTCCTATACTCATTCCAATCATTTTTAGCCCTTCATCCCCACTGCTCAGCCCTAACTTTGAGCTCAAAATCTAAGGCATTTCACGGTCGTACCACAAAGTCTATCAAAATCTCAAATTGATCAACCCTTAAGCTTCATTAGAGCTTAAGGAGAATTCCCCCACAAAAATCAACCTTTCCCGAGCACTCTAGCCTAGTTCTAGAACAAGCCCAAATTTCAGTCTCAGAAGTTTGTAGATTGTTCTTTTCAGTTTCACATTAGATAATTTAGTACTCATCTGTTTCATTTTCATTTAACTAGCTTGTAGGTTCCACTGCACTATTTTGTCTTTCAATTTATTGCATACTTTTATGTTTTTAACTGTGTTATATGTTTACTGCATATTGTTCTATTTTTAGCTTATTGCATAGTATTTTGTTATGTACACTAATTAATTAAATTTCTTTTCTTTGTTGCAGATGTCAACCATAGGCAGGGATGATCTCCCTTCCCTGTCGAGGAGAGGGGGGTAGCACAACTGTATTTAATGAAGAAGCATGACAGGAGAGGACACCCGACTATTACACCCACTCCACCCCAACCCCGTCCCTACCTCACCCTCACCCTACCCCCACCCCCACTCTCACTGTTGCCCTGACCACCATTTCCACCCTCACGCTTACACCCACCCTCATCTTGACCACAACCCCTGCCCTCACCATTAGCCCCACCGCTACCTCCACCTCGACTGCAGTGGGATTGAGTTCGGCAGAGGCCCGCGCCACATTAACCGAGTAGGAATCGACAAATAGTAGCTACCACATTGAGCTTGTAAGCAACGCATAAGTTTTTTTGAAGATATTAATCACAATCTTTTTATTTTTTAATTGAATAGAAAATTAACCATTTGTTAATTTTAGGTCCTACCCTCCCGACCCAAGTTATTCAAATCTTTCGGGATATCATCTGAAGCAAGTACGATTCAGTGCACTTGTTCTGGAAGGAGATCTCAATTACAATTCAGGATCTTTGGTTTCAGGAGTTTGAGGTATGCATCATTCACAAATACCTTAAGTTATTTTTATTTATTTGTCAATCTGACATAATCCCTATAACTTTACAGAAACAATTCTTCTGGCGTCGTGAGCACGAAGCAACCATCAGGTGCAACTTTCGAACGCAAGGGCAACGATTGCCTGCGGGCCATGTTCGACAATACTTGGAAATCACAATAGCGTCCCTTGTGGCTCATAGATAATGTTTTTCCTATACTGCTCAGGGTTTGGGATTTCCGAGAGTACCAAAAAAAGAGGGAACAAGCGAAGCAGAACTGACGGTCTAATTGTGGAGGCTTAGGGCCCTCCAAGCAAACTATTGGGGTGCTCCTACTTACATAATACAAGCAGAGCCTGGTGAGATTTTGAATTCTGCTTTAAATTTTACTATAGATTGAAGATATATTCTAACTATTTCGTTACATGGACAGACTGTGACATTGGGACGAGAGCCCTCCCTTGCCGATGTACATGAGTGCACCCATAGGAGGCAGTCCGACAAGTAGTGGATCAACAACATATTATGTGTGATCTATATAATTCATGATTTAAACTAATTTGATGTTGATTCATTCTAGCTCTAACTGTGTGGCTGCAACGATGTTGTCAACTAGGGATTTGATTGTCAATAAGTATTGGGATATAATTTCGTTTTTCATGGAAATGTGGTGAAGTTAATTTTGAAGTTGAATTACACAGGATTGATTAGTTGATTACATACGGGTTTAAAGAGTTTTCCAAATATCATTGGTAAATTCAAGGTCAAGGATGTATAGTAGAATGGTGGGAGATATAGTTTTGTAGATTGTCGTAAACAAATTATGATCTATAAGTTGCCACCGAAGAAAGTGAGGATTGGGAATAGATTGATAATTAGGGGTGTTGACTTGGGATGCAACGGTTCCATCAAGGAATCCATCAAATCCATTGACCTTAAAGAGTTTGTAAATTTGAGGTTTCCATGTAGGGTAATTTTCTGCGGTTAGTTGAACATTGGCTATGGTTTTGATGTTAGACATAAAAAACTTGAGAGATGTGGGGATGGGGATTTTGGTCATATCCAATGACTCAATGGTAGCTTCTTTAATAGTTTGTGAGGAATTTATCGACATTGGCTATTGGGAGAAGATGAAAAAAAAAAAAAAGAGTATAAAGCTTTAAGAGAAAACCTTGATCTTCTTCTTGGATGCTCTGAGATCATGTTATACTTCCATGGCAATTAAGAATAGCTGAATTGAATCTACATAAAGTGAGCTACTATAGGTAATAGAAAAACAGAAGATTTTCTTTAATAAACAAATTAAAAGGTAAATATTAGCTCACTATCTCTATTACAATAAATATGTGTGTGTGTGTGTGTGTGTGNNTCACCCCCACCCCCCAGCCCCACTCTCACTGTTGCCCCGACCACCATTTCCACCCTCACGCTTACACCCACCCTCATCTTGACCCCAACACCTGCCCTCACCCTTACCCCCACCCTACCTCCACCTCGACCGCAGTGGGATTGAGTTCGGCAGAGGCCCGCGCCACATTAATCGTGCAGGAATCGACAAGCAGCAGCTACCACATTGAGCTTGTAAGCAACACGTAAGTTTTTTAAAGATATTAGTCACAATCTTTTTATTTTTTAATTGAATAGAAAATTAATCATTTGTTATTTTTAGGTCTAACCCTTCCGACCCAAGTTATTCAAATCATTCGGGATATCATCTGAAGAAAGTATGATTCAGTGCACTTGTTCTGGATGGAGATCTCAATGACAATTCAGGATCTTTGGTTTCAGAAATTTGAGGTATGCATCATTCACAAATACCTTAAGTTATTTTTATTTATTTGACAATCTGACATAATCCCTATAACTTTACAGAAACAATTCTTCTGGAGTCGTGAGCACGAAGCACACATCAGGTGCAACTTTTGGACGCAAGGGCAACGATCGTCTGCGTGCCATGTTCGACAATATTTGGAAATCACAGTAGCGTCCCTTGTGGTTCATAGAGGGTGTTTTTCCTATGCTGCTTAGGGTTTGGGATTTCTGAAAGTACCAAAAAAAGAGGGAACAAGCAAAACAGAACTGACAGTCTGACTGTGGAGGCTTGGGGCCCTCCAAGCAAACTATTGGGGTGTTCCTACTTACCTAATACAAGCAGAGGCTGGTGAGATTTTGAATTCTGCTTTAAATTTTACTATAGATTGAAGATATATTCTAAATATTTCGTTACATGGACAGACTGTGACATTGGGACGAGAGCCCTCCCCTGTCGATGTACATGAGTGCACCCATAGGAGGCAGTCCGACAAGTAGTGGATCGACAACAGATTCTGTGTGATCTATATAATTCATGATTTAATCTAATTTGATGTTAATTCATTCTAGCTCTAACTGTGTAGGTGCAACAATGTTGTCAAATAGGGATTTGATTGTCAATAGGTAATGGGATATAATTTGGTTTTTCATGGAAATGTGGTGAAGTTAATTTTGAAGTTGAATTACACGGGATTGATTGGTTGATTACATACGGGTTTAAAGAGTTTTCCAAATATCATTGGTAAATTCAAGGTTAAGGATGTATAGTAGAATGGTGAGAGATATAGTTTTGTAGATTGCCGCAGACAAATTTTGATCTATAAGTTGCCATCGAAGAAAGTGAGGGTTGGGAATAGATTGATAATTAGGGGTGTTGATTTGGGATGCAATACATATATTAGTTCCATCAAGGAATCCCTCAAATCGATTGACCTTAAAAGAGTTTGTAAATTTGAGGTTTCCATGTAGGGTAATTTTCTACGGTTAGTTGAACATTGGCTATGGTTTTGATGTTAGACATCAAGAACTTGAGAGATGTGGGGATGGGGATTTTGGTCATATCCAACGACTCAATGGTAGCTTCTTTAATAGTTTGTGAGGAATTTATCGACATTGGCTATAGGGAGGAGATAAAAAAAAAAAAAAAGAGTTTAAAGCTTTAAGAGAAAACCTTGATCTTCTTCTTGGATGCTCTGAGATCATGTAATACTTCCATTGCAATTAAGAATGGCTGAATTGAATCTACATAAAGTGAGCCGNTCCACCTTTAATCAATTGGTTTCTGGCCGGTTGGCTGCTCGATCGGCCTTTGTCAAGTCAATCACTATCATCCGATTATTCTTGCTTCAGATATCTCTGCATTACTTTACAAAGTCTAACATTCAACACGTGCCTTATTTTTATTGTACAATATCTTCTTTCCCTGATTTTCCCCCAAACCTTCATACAGTACTAAGTTTGTGTCACCACAAGTGTTTAATTACTATACATTAATTATATTTGCATAATTTTAATTTAATATTTGTTTGAATTATGTTGAGTGTGATTATCTTTCATAAATAGAAATAATAATAGTGATTAAAATTACAGTCTTAAGGTGTTCTTCTCGAGTAAATTATATTTATTATTTTAAAAAAGTGCGTAGCTTTTAAGATTTTCTAAGTTAAACATCTTTTAAATAAAAATAAATTCAATGAATAATAACTCCTTTTTATTCACTTTAATTGAACAAATATTTGAACCCAATTATCAAATCATAATTTCATTTTTCTCCCTGCATAATTTTGTTTTAGTGGATCCTTGCAAATATATAATTAAAAGACCTTGGTGATGTTGTACTAATACACCGTCTAGAAATTTTAATCATCCAATGCAGATTTGGAGGAGTTTTGACACAAATTTCTAGATATACTTTTATCGAAGAAATATTCAAATTTTGATTAAAAGTCACTCAAAACTCTTATTTCAACAAACTTACAGTCACACTGACTGATTAGATGAGACAGACATGATGATACCAAAATTGGACAAATTCAATTAAAATCAAGTCCAAATCAAGATGTTAAATTGTTTTTGAAAGCTTTTGGTGCAAAATTGAATTGCTAAACAAATTTTAAATTTGGTAAGCTTATAATCAAATCGAGCGAATAGAAAAGACAGATCCTACGAGTCCAAGATTACTTAATTTTGACATCATTAAAGCACTTAAAATGTTCATCGATTGTTATTCTATTGAGGGAATTTTTTTGATAAGGTCATATGATGTTGTGGTCAGAATTTCTTATTAATTTGTAATATGAACTCTATTCATAAAGTCATATCCCATCTTGAGAAGGGGAACCACTCCTCGTGCCATAATAAGATGCAAACATGGAGGGGTTGAAATTTAGCGTTGTTTGTGCAACGCAAATACCTCACACTCCGGCAGATGTTGTTGCCACCTCTTGGCAACGCTGCTAGTTAACTCACAACTGCAACAGGCCAACTCTGGCAGTCGCTGCCTCCATCTCGGCCCAACTCCCAACACCGCCTCTGTCCAACTCCGGTCACCTCCGCCTTCGGCAATCATTGTTTATGACCTGCTTCGATAGCTGCCTTCGGCCAACTCTAATCAACATTTGCTGGCCATCGGTGACTGCCATTGGCCGCCACCTATTCCTTACAACGAAACCACTTATGAAGTCATAACATGCATTGTGGAATCTCAATGTACGTTGTATAATAATGAATGAGGGGTGTAAGTGAGTCAAACCAACTTGTGAGCCGGCTTGAGCTCGATTAAATAAGTGGCACGNTCAAAAATCTTTTAGAATTTATTGGAAGTCAAAGTAGAGGTTTTCATTTAAAAAATGCTAACCCTAAACTCTCTTAAACTTTTTCCCTATTTTATTTTGGTCGCTCGATCCGACTCTACTCAAGTCTTCTTCTTTGTGGTGTGGAATTATCTTCCTCTTACACCCTCGTTTCCTCACACTCTCGTCAGTCTCATGATGAGTCTCTGACTCCACTCCCCAGCTCTAAGTCCTTCTCTCTCCTGAAGTCCTCTATGAGCGGATGAGAGCTTCTCGATGATTTTTTGTCCCGAGACCAAAAGGCGAGCTCAAAAGCTTAAAATTTGGGTGGAAATGGAGGTCTGATTCCTCTCATCTCCTCTGCACTAGTCTCTTCCATCTAGGATTTTTACATAGTAGCATTTATTCTTTATCTTGATTCTTGAGTTCTTATCGTATGGTTTGAGGTTTGGAGCTGTAGAGATGGATTACAGGATTAGTGAGCTTAACTTGCATGAGATTTTCAGTTTTCTTTCTTGTTTTTGATAGTTTAGTATTTAGGGTTTTCATGTAGATAATTCTTTTTGGTTTTAGTGTTCTCCAATTGATTTGTTGATTGTTATCTGGTCTTTGGAGAGTGGAAAACAGTCTGAATGGGAGAAGTGAATGCAAATGTTTTTTTAAAAATTAATTTTTCAAAATAGGAGATAGTGTGATAATGTCAATTGACTGGTTGAGGATCTTGTGGTTGTGGACAGATCTTTTGGCTATGTTGTTGCCTCTGTTATAGCACTGTGGACTTGTGCTTGTCTTATTTGTTCATACTATTTACAGGTTTTTTTTTTTCTCACTAATATGTCATGTGTGTTATCACTTATCACTTATCTGGATTTTAAGCAAGTTAAAGCAAGGTGGCATGATTCATAATTGGAATTAATGTTCTCTTATTAGAGAGAGGTTTTTGTGATAATTTACAGTGACACTCTTAGTTGTTTAACATTTAGGTTGTTGTTGTCTTGTTGCTTTACAAAAGTGGCTCAAAGATTGGCTTAAATTTTCATCCTCTAGTGACAGTTTCTTAACTCACAGCAATCAGCATATCGTATGTGTATGTTTACTTTGGTTGCTCTTTGCTTGCAGCATTTAGAAGCAATGTTCTATGTATTTTTTTTTCTTTTCAAGAACATGCTCTGTCTCTGTAGTTGATTAAATGGAAACAGGCAATATGACATATTTTTTCAATGGTAGTTGATTAGATGTAATTTCATCAATTTTAAATGTATTTAGATTTTTGTTTGGTAAAACTTATTATTAAAATTGCATGAAAATTTTCCAATTTCAAAACTTTTTTTTAAAAAAATTCTGCAATTTTTAAAGAATTTTCTAGCTAATTCGAGCCAAACGAGCTTTATTTGAATAATTCAAACTATTTTTAGCTTAATCGAATGAAACAAATTTTTTCAGTTATTATCAAGCTATTTTGAGATTAAACAAACAATTTGAACCAAATTCAAACAAATCAAACTGAATATGAACATAAATTTCACAAATAAATTTAAATACGAGCCAATTTCAAACAAAAACAGCTTCAAACAAGTCGAACATGAATAGGATGTCAGCTCGTTCATGTTCAGCCTGTTTACACCCTTACCTATGAGTAATTGAAACTATAATGTCATACAGTTTGATTCTCTAAAAGATAGTGACATTTCCTCTTGCTCGAATTGGTGGGAAGTGCTCGAAACATTGTGGAACTCCTTAAGATACATTGAACATGAAGGTATATGAATAAACACATCTCTATAGGATAATACTTACTTTGTTCCAAAACTATAATGCTAAATGCTCGACTCTCATGACATCCAACTTTTATGTGTCTATTAGTCTCCCCATCCCTCTTTTACAATTCTATGTCTTTATTTTTCAAGTTTGAAACTGGAGAAGAGCTCATTATTGTTTGGATGGAAGTAGTGCAATCAAATCGGGTTCATAGGTTTGGCTTGAGTTTACCCTGAAATTGACCCGACTCAAATTTGCTTGACCTAAACTCAATCCGAACATTAAATGATTCAAAAAGTCTAACACAAATCTGACCCATCTTAAACCCAACTCTGACTCAAAAAAGATCTAAAACAAAGCAGAAAATTTATAGGGAATTTTATATATGCATAATAGTTACATGGGTTAAATACGGGTTAGTTTTGAACCAAATTCGAGTCAAATTTAGGTTAGTGGATCATTTTCAGGCCAATTTTAGTTTGGTGGGGCATACCAAACCAAACACAAAAAAATTAAACTTATTAGGATTTTAAATTTGAACTCAAAATCCAAATTTTCGAGTTGTGTTTAAGTTGAGTTGGCATGTCAAATCAATGGTTGACAACCCTAGATAGAATTATACCCTTGTCAAAGCGAAGACATATTCTCCTTATTTTAGTTTCTTAGAATTGCTTCATTCACCATGATATTCCTTTATCATAAAGTCCTTACCCATCAAAAAAAAAAAAAAAAAAAAAAAAACTAGATTTAATTTACTTGTTACAACACAAGCTACATGCCCATTTTCTGATTAACTCACACGAGAATAGACTCGAAATTTTATCATCATTATTTGATTCTGTTTTACTTAATTTTCAAATAGAATTATTTGTACCATAAAAGAAAGTATTGATTCTTTTGAACTTAATGCTTTACAAAAATAATTCAACTATGCTAAATATTTGGTTTAATTATCTTTTCAGTAAAAACTATTGGTCAAAGCTAAAACAGTCGGACATCAATCATCAACAGAAAAAACTCTCATGTGCCAAACCATGTACCAGAAGGGCATTAACTAATCTCTAAACTCATCCGAGAATTGCATGTCATTACATATGGTTACTTCTCCAAGCAAGGCTAATTCTATCACTCAGTTCTTTTCATGTCTTTGTCCTGTTATAGCTAAAGAATGATATCACATTGAGTTTAATTGATGGTAGGAATAATTAAAAGAAGATGAAGACAGGAATCCTTACCACATGCAAGGCCAGGCGAGCAACCAAGTTCCAATGGGCTTATCCAAACGAGCGAGCAGAGCATAAGGTTGCACGGACACGGGAAGGTAGGAATGAATCCAGCTAGAAGACGAGGAGAGAGCCTGCGTTTTTCCTCCACCTTCCGGCCGTCGGTTTCCACTGCCCTCTGTCGACCC
>JXCR01110363.1:46069-68874 GCA_002079205.1 Phalaenopsis hybrid cultivar | reverse complement strand
GAGATAGAAAGAGAAACGATGGAGCGAGCCAGACGCAAATGTGAGGGAGAATAATGCTTCCTTTTATAGAGAGAGAAAACTTATCGGACCGAATAGCGCACCAAATCTGCCCGGACCTGCGCGGGCCCCGTACCTCGATTCTCTTCAGATTTGCTTTCCCTCTCTACAACAACATCTGCTTCCCTCTCTCTCTTAAAATTGCAAGCGAATCTTGCTCCGAGGGGACGTCATTAAATGGTTCCTCAAGGGGCGAGAAGCGCAAAAGTCCACTCCTCGACGGCGGGCGTCATGACGTCAGCGAATCGGCTGAATTTATAATCCACAAACACGTAAGATTTGTGGGGTTCGATTTGTAATTACAATTTTTTAAATAAAATACCGGTTTTGTTAGCTAATAATTAAGGCTGTCAAAATGACTCATTGTTCGCAAACAGCTCGTGTTCAGCTCGTTAAAATGGTCGTTTTCGACTCGTTCGTGTTCCCAAAATACTACTAATCAATTATATATATATTTGATGAGTGGTATTTTTTAAAAAAAATTAATTGGCTAGAAGGCTACAAAAAATTTATAATCAATTAAAAGTATTAATGAAGAAAATAGAATAAAAACCATTAATTTAGATTCAAATGATGTTTTAAATCTTGTCTCAATCCTTAACATCTTATGACTATGTGATTAAGGTTGTCACAACGATTCTTTGTTCGTAAACGACTTGTGTTCGACACTTTTTGAGCTTGAAATATAAACGAGCCGAACAAGAGCGAGCCTAAGCCTTATATGTTATAAATTCTGAGATTAAAATAATGTCATATAAATGAATGGGGATTATTTTTTGATATGTTAGTTTTATAAAGATATTTGCTGAGGAGAGTATTAAGGAGGATAATGGGGGAAGGGGGATTAATTATGTATCCGGATTAGGTGAGGGTGAATCTGTGGTCCTTATTAGAGAGATTTTGTTGCTCTGTTTTGCATGGGTGTGTGAGCTGGGGGGGCGGGAGGGGATTAATTGAACCGGGTAAAGTGGGCCGGGTTGGAAGATTTGCAAACCCGGTTGGGATTTTTGAGATTTGGTCGTACCGGAGGTGTTTGGGGAAGCGGATGGGCTCTGCGGGAACATCAAAACCATGTGGGGAGATCGCTAGAACAGAGTGAGGCATATGAGTGCGTCATTATTTTTTTTATTTTTATTTTTTTAAAATGATTTTTTTTTACTCGTTGGAGAAAAAAAAAACGTTTGATTATACGATATCATGTACATGAAAAATTATTTCACACGGATCGGATACCGCACGCATCTTGCGTGGGGTGTCAGATCCTGACCGTAAATGTGTTTCGGTGGGCCTCATCTAAATTTTTTTTAAAAAAAACTTAAATAATCATGACCGTAGATCACCGTGATCTATGGTCAGGATCGGACACCGCATGCAGAGATGCATGTGGTGTCCGTATGCAATAATTTCTCCAAGTACATAATACCTCTTTGGGTGTTGACAATGGAGAAAATTTTATGTACGACGTCCGTACGTGAGCTGCATATGGATGAAGAACGCAATACACCGGCGAGTCATTTTTTTTTCGCTGGTGTATTGCGTCTGTCGTTCGTAACTAGATCACGTATGGTGACATATATAAATTTTATTCATTGCCAATGGCCATGATTATATAGAAAATCACAAATAACGTCTTCAAGTGCCATCAAGAAACGCCATATTCACAGAAAATTTATGGGAGATAATTCATGTTGATAGTTTAAATCAATNTGAGGCATTATATTTGGTATTACTTGCTTATGATGAATTTTGTGATTTTTTTAATACAATATGCTTTACTATTCATGGTGTGCTAGTATATTGGTATGCATAATGTTTATTATAAGTTTAATGCCATATACTAATTTTTTTTATGCTCACTTATACTTTATCTATATTTTTTTATCTTAGAAATAGAAGGGGGAACAATCAATTTGTTTTTATGTCTTTTGTTGTATTATATTTTTAAAGTCATAATGATATTATGTTTTGATAGGTGAAAATATATACAACATGATTATTGTATATGAACTTTTTTGGTTATATAGTTTTGAAATATAAAATTAGATGTTGTTGATGATTTATGTAAATATGTTTTCTAATAAAGTATTAGTGGCTCTATGTTATCATAAACAATGGATGGAAGATAATTCCTCGCATAGATATTTGATAATGCATATTATTGCACATCCAAAATGATATGATATGCATCGAATAAGAATTACTTTGATTTGGATGGTGACACTAGTCACAATTTCACAAGCATGATTGTGCATGGCTAAGTGATCAAGAGGTATTGATGTCATTGTTAAGTTATTTAATTTATTTAATCAAATAAACTTATACACATTCATATATATAGATTTGTTTTCATTTGATTTTTAGTTAAAGAAGAGAATTTATGGCACATGTTTGATGGTTTATACATATTGTTATAACTGGAAGTACATATACATTAGCTTAATGCATCTTCATTCATCATAAACCTAAATTGACAACACACACATATTTGAACTATGTTGCTAGGCCCATTTATTTGTCTCTTAGCAAATTTTAACATTTTAATCTAAAAAAAATCACATTTGGCTAAATTATGACCTCATTTGGTAGCTTCAAAGAAAGTTCCTCATGTGCAGAACTGAGTTTGTGAGATACTCTAAAAGTTAGTGAGCGATAAGAGATGTTACAACAGTGTAGTCACTTGGTTTCCTCCACATCATCGATCCAAATGTTAACATTTAATCATGTCAATTTAACCTTTTGAGATTGTGTTTGAATTGTGTAGAGATTCAGTGGATTGTTAATTACTTTGAAAACTAAATTCACTAATATAATTTGTAGATTGAATTGTTTCCGCTCATTTTCCTTTTTTTTATTTTAAAAGAAGTTGTTGTCTTGTTGATCATCCTATGTTTCCCTTATTCGAATAAATATCCCTCTCAAACCAAATTAATGATTTGAAGAGGAGAGGAACCGAATAAGAAGGGACATGCAACAAAGTGACAAACAAGAGAAAAGAAAACGTAGAGAGCTTACATGCGATAAACCTCGCATGGATAAGTCAAGTATGTCCGCTCAAACAAGATTGGGCAGAGACACGTTGGACCAATATCCGCAATATAAGTATCTACGTATACTACTCATAACTAGAGAGTCGGGTGTATGTACATGTTCTGGGATCAATAGCACTCGCAGATAAACGTGTTCCTACTGCTTAATTACATCTTGTAGAATACCCAATAATAATTTCGATAAAAGGAGCTTCGCTTATATTATCATGAACCTGGGGTAATAGGTCATCGAAGAAAGGATATTTCGTGTGAGAAAGTTTTGATGCATTAAAGCTCATGATAAGTCATCAGGCAGAGAGTGAATCTCTCACGTCACGATTGGTAGCAGCTCATCAATATACATGTTGACCTCATTTTTTATAAGGTTAAATTCTTCTCTTTAGAAGCCTAGGATCAAGCTCTAGGAATTTCATATGGACTATCTTAGAGGAATAGTAAAAGAAATCCATACCCCATATAGAAATTCAGAACAATTCTTGACTTCTCTTGTGAAGTCCCACCTGAGTGGTCACAAGCCCCCAAATGTCATTTTGGGATGGCTAAGACCAACATGTGGAGACTCAAGAGTAAGTTCCCATAGGTTCAACTAGGCCTTAAGCCAACCCTGGGTGGCTTAGGATTGGTCTCACACACACCTACACGCACTCAAACCCATCAAATTTCCTATATACCCCAAAACCCTAAAATCACATGCATTGGACCTACCTCTTTAACTCTTTAGGAACTCACATTGATGGTCCCATGCCCTTAGTCTTTGGTAAGATGGCTAAGAACAACATGTGGAGACTCAAAATGAGTTCTTATTTGGTGTCTTATGGTCCCAGGATGGTTATTCATGACATGTGATTACCATACCAAAGTTACCCAAAATTCTCAAATTTCCCCAACTTTTATTAAATTCATTTCAATTTCACTCAGTTTTAAATTCAAGACAAATTCCACTAAAATTCCAAACCTAAATTCAAACTCAAGCTAAACCACCCCAAATTGAACCTAAATCCAATTTTCACCAAAATTAAACCTGTGAGCCAACATCAAATTTCACCAAATGCAAGTCCAAATTTCATAATGACAAATCCTAAATTTCTTCAAGCCCAAACTTTACCCTATCATCCTTAACTTTAAAAGCCCACCATACCTAATCTTAAAAAAGCCCAATTTCAATTTTTCTTTTAAAAGCCCAAGCTCACATCATGCATCTTGTATGAACCCATCCATTTTTGGTCCCATGGCCCTCTCTCACAAAATTTTCAAAATCCCCTAAATTCTCTTTCATGAAAATCGATCATGGTCTCATGCATGTCATGGAGTAACTCATGGAGTCATCCATGAACATCATATAGCTCATATACACCAAATGTGGCAAAAGGAGGACTTCCATTCACCTCCCACCAAAGTGGCTTAAAAAAACCTTAAACCGACCAAATTCATATTCCCCATGCCAAATCAATCACCTAAGCCCCTAAAAGTTGACCCATCAACTCCAGCCACCTTAGACTTGACCCCAAGCCATTTCCATTGGATTGAACCCATGGTTAACCAAACCTAACCCAAACTCATTGCCCACTTTGGAAAAATTGCAATTGCACATGCTTGGACCAAATTGACTTCACATCTCTCCAATTCTGACCTCCCACAGTGTGGAGATAACTTTGCCTGATAGGCCAGCCACCCCTTGCCGCCAAAAAACACAATGGCCGAGAGAACCACCGCCCAATTGAGCCCATCCAAGCTAGCTTAACCCAATTGGTCACTGAACTTCTTTTTTCCACCTAAGTAGACCTTTTGCATCCGCTGACCAACCCAATTGAGCCCTCCTTCCTTCTCTATGAATAAGCCACCACCCCATGAACAAGGAGAAAAAGTGCACAAACCTTGGGGAAATCATTCAGAACTCTAATTCCAGTGTTCCTATACTCATTCCAATCATTTTTAGCCCTTCATCCCTACTGCTCGGCCCTAATTTTGAGCTCAAAATCTAAGGCATTTCACGGCCGTACCACAAAGTCTATCAAAATCCCAAATTGATTCACCCTTAAGCTTCATTAGAGCTTAAGGAGAATTCCCCACAAAAAATCAACCTTTCCCGAGCACTCTAGCCTAGTTCTAGAATAAGCCCAAATTTCAGTCTCCTAAGTTTGTAAATTGTGCTTTTCAATTTCACATTAGATAATTTAGTACTTATCTGTTTCATTTTCATTTTACTAGCTTGTAGGTTCCACTGCATTATTTTGTCTTTATTGCATACTTTTATGTTTTAATTTTTTTTAGTTTTACCTTACACTTATAGTTTCGTCTACCTGTCTAATGTGCTATATGTTTACTGCGTATCGTTCTGTTTTTAGCTTATTGCATAGTATTTTGTTATGTACACTAATTAATTAATTTTCTTTTCTTTGTTGCAGATGTTAACCATAGGCAGGGATGATCTCCCTTCCCACTCGGGGAGAGGGGGGTAGCACAACTGTATCTAATGAAGAAGCATGACAAGAGAGGACACCCGACTATTACNATATATATATATATAAAAGAAGAGAAGAGAGAAGAGTATTCTAGAGAATGGTGCATGTCTATTATCCTGATACCCCTTTAACTCTTTCAACATCTAACTCCTATAATAACATTATTGCACATATAAACTAGCAATTAAATTTATACAGCATATTTTATCATTGAATAAATAAAAAAAATTATAAAAATTTTCAACAATTCTTCCACTTCTAACATAACATACATCACATTCTCACTTATTTTACTTCATCATCTATATTTTGTTTTAATTATAATTTTTAATATATTGAAATGGGAGAGAGAGAGAGAGAGAGAGAGAGAGAGAGAGAGAGAGAGAGAGAGGGTTGAAAGTCAAGCCATTTGACCACATTCCATGTTTAGCATAACATGACATCATAAATTCCACCATGTGACCCACATTTTCTTTCCTTTTTCAGAAATAGATAAAGCTGGCATGATCTTGCAAACATATTTGCAGGGGACCACCACTATCAGTTTATCACATCAATGTGCTCAGAAAATAAATAGTTAAAAAAATTATAATCATAGATGCTTAAACTTTAAATTAAGATCGCAAGTTCTCAAATTCTGATTAGGAGATTTTGAATCACAGCAAATTAATAATAAAGTATAAGAAGAGAGAGATATATATTGTGAGATAGGAGTAGATCTTGTCCTTGGTTTCAACCACCTTTTTACATTTAATTCTATTTTTAATCATAGAGGAGTGAAATTATTGTGAAATGATAATTATATCCATGATTCTCTTCAGCNATAATCATAGATGCTTAAACTTTAAATTAAGATCGCAAGTTCTCAAATTCTGATTAGGAGATTTTGAATCACTGCAAATTATAGAAAGCACAAAACATATTCTCACGCATCCGATCCACATTTTCTTAAATATCTTTTTAATTAATTAATTACATNTTTTCTTTCCTTTTTCAGAAATAGATAAAGCTGGCATGATCTTGCAAACATATTTGCAGGGGACCACCACTACCAGTTTATCACATCAATGTGCTCAGAAAATAAATAGTTAAGAAATTATAATCATAGATGCTTAAACTTTAAATTAAGATCGCAAATTCTCAAATTCTGATTAGGAGATTTTGAATCACTGCATATTATAGAAAGCACATAGCATATTCTCACGCATCCGATCCACATTTTCTTAAATATCTTTTAATTAATTAATTACATTTATTGTTTCCTTTTCTAGTGTAACACTAATTAATTAGCACAGTAATTATGCAGAAACTACTAGTTATCTAGTGCTTAATTAGTTTCATGAATATATATATATATATATATGTATATATTAGACTACAGCCTATCAGTTATATATTAAAAAAGTATTATATTTTATTTATTTGATGGGATATCTTTTGAATATAAATTTGATTGTGAATCACAGTCAAATAACAAAATATAATAAGAGAGAGAAAAAGAGATTGCCTTTTTACATTTAATAGTACCTTTATTCAAAGAGTATTGAAATTATTATGAAAAGACAATTATATTCATGATTTTTTTCAGTCGATCGACTTTTGATCATTCAATGTATGAACAATTGACTTCTTATTAGTCCACGTTTAGTCGACTGATTTTTGGCTGGCCGTCTGCTCAATTTACCTTTGTCAAGTCAATCACTATCATCCGATTGTTCTTGCTTCAGATATCTCTGCATAACTTTACAAAGTTTAACATTCAACACGTGCCTTATTTTTATTGTACGTGATCTTCTTTTCCTGTTTTTGTTAACCTATTTTTCTCCCAAACCTTCACACAGTACTAGTTTGTGTCAGCACACGTGTTTATTTACTATACATTAATTATATTTGCATGTATTTAATTTATTATTTGTTTGAATTATGTTGAGTGTGATTTGTATCTTTCATAATAGAAATAATAATAGTGATTAAAATTACAATTCTAAGGTGTTCTCCTCCGAATAAATTATAATTATTATTTTAAAAAAGCGTGTAACTTTTAAGATTTTCTAAGTTAAACATCTTTTAAATAAAGNATATATATTGTGAGATAGGAGTAGATCTTGTCCTTGGTTTCAACCACCTTTTTACATTTAATTCTATTTTTATTCATAGAGGATTGAAATTATTGTGAAATGATAATTATATCCATGATTCTCTTCAGTCGATCGACTTTTGATCAGTCAATGTATGGCCAGTTGGCTTCTTATTAGTCCACCTTTAATCAATTGGTTTCTGGCCGGTTGGCTGCTCGATCGGCCTTTGTCAAGTCAATCACTATCATCTGATTATTCTTGCTTCAGATATCTCTGCATTACTTTACAATGTCTAACATTCAACACGTGCCTTATTTTTATTGTACGTGATCTTCTTTCCCTATTTTTGTTAACCTGTTTTTCCCCCAAACTTTCACATAGTACTAGTTTGTGTCAGCACAAGTGTTTATTTACTATACATTAATTATATTTGCATGAATTTAATTTATTATTTGTTTGAATTATGTTGAGTGTGATTTTTATCTTTCATAATAGAAATAATAATAGTGATTAAAATTACAATCCTAAGGTGTTCTCCTCCAAGTAAATTATAATTATTATTTTAAATAAAGATAAATTCAATGAATAATAACTCCTTTTTATTCACTTTAATTGAAAAAATATTTGAACCCAATTTCAAAATTAAATTCAAATGACATCCAAATGCTTACTAGAAACACATTAGAGACCTAATTAAACCCATTTAACTTGTTAGGAAAAAAAAAACTTGCATGATAATTGTCACAATTTATGAACTTGATTATTTAAGATAGTCTAAACATGTCTAATATGAGGCTTGATGAAACTATATGAAATTGAGGAAATTTATATTTATGTATTTATATATGTCGCATCTAAACTTTCATATTTATATACATAACACTTTGGGTGCTTTAACTAAACCTAATAATAGTGCTATTTTTATGCAACATTAAGTATTTGATTGCTACGTGTATAAATGTAAGACTTTAAGTGCTAGATATATAAATATATAAACATTGTGTGCTATGTTTGCAAATGCTTCATGAAATTAAAGGTATGTTTCATGTGGTTAAAGAAAACTATTATGTGAATTATAAATATTTTGCTGAAGAATGAAAAATTGAGTTTTAACTAGGAGGGGTCTTATTATGTCTTCTTATGACTCTAAGAATAGGTCACTTAAATGATCGATATTTGATGATTATACATGTTTATATGTACGAAGGCCACATTTATTTTCATCAAAGAGGCTAGTCTCATTATAATATTAGCAAATACTTAGGGGTTTGACTCATCTATAATTAAATATGTAATTATACTTGTGTGATTATCAAATCATAATTTCATGTTTCAGCCTGCATAATTTTATTTTAGCGGATCCTTGCAAATATATAATTAAAAGACCTTGGTGATGCTGTACTGATACACCGTCTAGAAATTTTAATCATCCAACACAGATTTGGAGGAGGTTTGACACAAATTTCTAGCTATACTTTTATCGAAGAAATATTCAAATTTTGATTAAAAGTCACTCAAAACTCTTATTTCAACAATCTTACAGTCAAACTGGCTGGCTAGATGAGACAGATATGATGATACCAAAATTGGACAAATTCAAGTAAAATCAAGTCCAGCTCAAGATGTTAAATTGCTTTTGAAAGCTTTCGGTGCAAAATTGAATTGTTAAACAAATTTTAAATTTGGTAAGTTTATAATCAAATCGAGCGAATAAGAGAGACGGATCCTACGAGCCCAAGATTGTTCAATTTTGACATCATTATGATGTTGTAGGAATTTTTTGATAAGGTCATATGATGTTGTTGTCAGAATTTCTTATTAATTTGTAATATGAACTCTATACATAGAGTCATATCGCATCTTGAGAAGGGGATCCACTCCTTGTGCCATAAGAGGATGCAAACATGAAGGGATTGAAATTTAACATTGTTTGTGCAATGCAAATACCTCCCACTCCGTCAGATGCTACTGCCACTTCTTGGCAACACTATTGGTCAACGTTGTTGGTCAACTCCACCTTGGCCCAACTCCCGACACCGCCTCTATCCAACTCCGGTCACCTCCGCCTTCGGCAATCATTGTTTATGACCTGCTTTGATAGCTGCCTTCGACCAACTCTAATCAACATTTGCTTGCCATTGGCCGCCTCCTATTCCTTACAGCGAAGTCACTTATGAAGTCATAGCATGCATTGTGGAATCTCAATGTACGTTGTACAATAGTGAATGAGGGGTGTAAGTGAATCAAGCCGACTTGTGAGCCGGCTTGAGCTCTATTAAATAAGTGGCACGTGAACTGAGCACGAGCTAAGAAGTCGAGTTCTTGCTAGCCTAGACTTGACTCTTTAGCTCGTGAGCCAGCTCATTTGAATAAGTATTAATATACTATACTAAGAAATATTTTAAATTTGATGGATTGATATTCAAAATATTAAAAATGTTTAAAAAGATAATATTTTCTATTGTATATTAAGTGATTCTTACTATTTCTCTCCTAATTACATGTTCTATTTGTCATTTTATCATAACATTACCTCAAATCAATATTATTTTTACTCTAACCAAGTTGGCTTGTGAGCCGGCTCGAACTCAATCTCAAGCTCGATAAAATCAATCAAGCTCAAGCTCAAGCTCAACCTGATGGTGGTTTGAGATCGACTCATTTACATCCCTAAGTGAATCGCCATACCGATTAATGTCATCAATTACGTCGTACATATTCAAAAGAATACGGTGAAGACACACCCTAAACACGGTGTAACAATTTACCCCCGAATTCTGCATGACATACCCCAATAACCGTCAAACAACACGCCTCGATTCCTTGAATATGGCGCAACAACACACTCTAGGACGTTATAACAACACACTCTGAATACGTGACAACGATACACCCCAACTTTTTTTTTTAATTCAAATTTATTCTGATTTTATTTGTTTGAATCTCATTTAGCTAAGAAGAAATTTTCTAATAATTGCAAATGTAATTATCCACCCACTTATGGATGATGCAAATCGAGATTGGTAGATAGAGCATTTTTAAGCCTAGGCGTTTAAAAGAACGTACCACTGACTCCCCGCATGTTCAATCTGAACTTTAAGAGAACACGCCTTAGAATAAATTCTCTTCATTCAAATTTCAACTTAAAGAATAAAGGAATTTTTACGTACACACAACATATTTTCTATGCATTTTATTCAACATTAATTTTTTTTCATTTGCATTAATAATTTTTTAATATCATAAATATCTGTTTTCAAATATTTATTTAAATTTTAAAGAATAAACAATAATACAAATTTTAAAGCAATGTTAAAGTTTTCTATCATACTTATAAATATGAAAATTTTAAATTTTAATAAATAAATGCAAATGAATTATTTGATATGCATGTAAATGCCACGATAATGAGTTGAGCGCATAAAAATCATAAAAATTTGTTAGATACAAAATAAAATNTCTATCATACTTATAAATATGAAAATTTTAAATTTTAATAAATAAATGCAAATGAATTATTTGATATGCATGAAAATGCCACGATAATGAGTTGAGCGCATAAAAATCATAAATTATTGGATACAAAATAAACAGAAACTAAAGGCTCGTTTGAAATCCGTTTTATTTTTTTTTAAGAACTTCTGTGAAATGAAAGAGTATTCAGATATCATTGAAAAAAAGGGGCTAGTTTATGAATTGAATAGAGTAGCGAGCCTTACTAGCAAGGGATTTCTTGTTACGATAGCAGGTCAAGCCAGTTCATTCATTCCGGCCAGTGCAAGTGCCTTCGGTCAGTTGACAGCTTGGTTTTCAAATCCTCCTCACGGGCAAATGGGCATTGGTAACGTACAAGCCTGCCCGGGATGCAAGGACTGAAACCAACACTGGTTGAAACCGCTTTGCTACTGATTCGCTTGGAACAAACCCTTAATGCACTACTAGCGTCGTAGATTGAAAGCGGCTTGGCTAGCACTCAGACTCACANACTGAAACCAACACTGGTTGAAACCGCTTTGCTACTGATTCGCTTGGAACAAACCCTTAATGCACTACTAGCATTGTAGATTGAAAGCGGCTTGGCTAGCACTCAGACTCACGCGGATTGGACTTCAACCGTGCTGCTAGGCCTAAAACCTTTTATTATAATTATTATTATTTATATTAAATTTAAAATAAAATATAGCTATTTTAAAAACAGTAGAACAACTAAAACATCTTTTAGATATTTCAAAAAATGCATTAATAAATAAACATTTACATAATGTTCATCAAAATCTTTCATATCACATCAATACTATAATTATTTCAACTTTAAATAAAATAAAACAATCATTTTATACATCATCAACACTTCCTTAATTTATTTTTAGAAATAAAATAAAAAAAACATGAAAAAAATATATCAAATAAACATTTTAAAAAAAAACATAAAACAAAATTAACNCAACTTTAAATAAAATAAAACAATCATTTTATACATCATCAACACTTCCTTAATTTATTTTTAGAAATAAAACAAAAAAAACATGAAAAAAATATATCAAATAAACATTTTAAAAAAAACATAAAACAAAATTAATTGCAAACAAGCCCAAAATTTGTCTCAAGCAAAATTAATTCCCCAACAATCCATATGAAGAAAACCAAAAGAAATAAAGTGCCTAAAATCTGTCTGTAACCAGACAACTCAGAATAAAAGAACAGTTGGAACGCATCCATCCGTCCATCACTCATCAAACGGCCGTCATTTCATCGCATTATCCGGCTGCACACCCTCGACACGTCAGACTGCTGCACCGGCTTCAGAATAAAATCCTCCGCCCCTTCCTTCATGCACCTGCGCGGCAATCTTAAAGCATTAATAAATACTTATTATCACACTTTAATAAATAAATAAATTATTAAAAAAAAAAGAATCATGGACCGTACATGCTGATTCTGGTGGGGACGTTCTCGGACGACATGATGACCACCGGAATCCTCCTCAGGTCCTTTGATTCCTGCTCCCACATTTATCATTTAAATATAAAGTAAATAATTAAATTAAATAAAAATATTAATAGCAAAATATTTTACATTTATTTTTTTATTTTTTTATTTCCATAAATAGTATATCACCTTGATCCTCTTTAGAAGCTCGAACCCCGTCATTTCTGGCATCCAGTAATCCGTAATTATCATATTCACATTCGGTTCCTGCAAGCATTAAATATTAAATCCTTTCAAATATCACCTTACAATGTAATTATAGGCTCCCGAAATACTACTAAAATGTCGTCTAATCGTTTGGTTTGCATGTTTTTAAAAATACTATTTGCCGCATTTGAGTCTTTTACATTAAAGTTACGTTTAAAGATAAATTGTTTATCCTGAAATGCATAGGTCGAATTAAATCCTTCAACAAATCCCCTTAGACAGTTCAAAATTATCAAAATTAATTAAAAATAATAATAAATAATTACCAAGCNATATATATATATATATATATATATATATATGTTTTAATTTTAAATAATTCAATTGAGTGCAAGGCTATAAGAATTTTTAATCAATAAAAATTACTATTTAAAAAAATAGAAAAATATATGTTAAATTTTATTTAAATGATTTTTTTTAATATAATAAATAAGATTTAAATTTCGCCCTTACTCCTAACATCCTATGACTGCATGATTAGAGCTATCAAAACAGGCTCGTGTACAACTCATTAATACGAACAACTTTATGAGCTTCATATATAAACGAGCTTAACACGAACAATAATATTTTTTAACGAGCCAATAAAGAGCAAACTCGAGCTCACTAAAGCTAGCACTATTGCATTTATACTTCTGCAACGAAGAAAAAAAAAAGTTTCAGCACTCCACAAATTTTGGGAATCAGATTCCAGAAGAATCCAATGTCGCCAATTTTAGGGGTCCTTATTCTAAACTACCGTCACCTTCCTCGCCTGATGGCGTCACGCTGCCACATAATATTCTACGAAATTGGCCTGCACAATAGCCATGTTGTGCCATATTGTAATCCCTCAATATTTACATACATATCACTCAATTCCAAAGTATTTCAATCTAACACCCAAAGATTGATATTTATATATTTATGACACCTTGATGTCATAAATCTATGCATAAACTTTTCCAAAAAAAAATATGAGGGTGATCAAATTTGTGATGTAATGTTTAATGATTCGAGTGGTATGCATGCAAATATAATTGTTTGGTGTTAGATATGATAAGTGCATGGTATATATGTATTTGTCCCAAAAAATTGTAAATACATAATGATTCTCCTACATGTATGGTGCTGTATCCAGTAGACTTTAGGTCATTTCAAATAATGTAGTTAGAAATAGAGCTAAAAGCATCAATGATCAGAGCAGTGAATCATGTCTGAACATGATACAAATCCTAAGAGAGAATGATGGACAATTACTTACATATATAACACTTGAAATTTTGCTATTTACAAAACTATAACCCAATTTATTTCATAAAGCACCAAACTAGTGCATTAATGCATGTGTGCAGAGAAACGATAAAATTGAAAAAAATAGGTTGGGGTTTTACTGTCAATTTTGATTTTTGAGCGAGAAATGTCTAAATATTTTAAACATTCAGAAAGAGATCTAAAATGTTTAGATTGCAAGATAAGTATAATAAAGGAATGGTCGGATGACCAATTACAGTTTAAATTCCTACTCAGCAGCGCCTGCACATTTGCAACAATATGTGAGTGTGAAAATAATAAACAACCTGGCATTATATTTACACAAATCACCTTCACAATAAACTATAACATTTATTATTTACACTTTTACCTTCCATGGCTACCACATTTTCATAAGAACCCACAAGAAATTAAGTTTCTCAAACTCAGTGATGTGCGTACAGTACAACCACACCATCTTTTGAGTTTAAAGAAGATCCAAGCAAACAATAAGGGCCATTGTTTTTAATATTTTTAGCGGAATTGAAATGATCTTCGTTTATTTCAGATATATTTGGATAAACATTTAAATTTTATTTGTTGTTGCAGCACAGTAACTACTGTACTAAGATACGCTCTTAACTTAATTTCAAATCAGAGAAAAAATACTGGCATAGGCTATCTTTCAAACGATTTACAACCGTCCTCATAAGATTCTGAAATTTTGGAGAATTATAAAACACTGTAATTTAGACAAATAGACATTTGCATGTACAAAATAACGCCAGACAAAAACTTTGCTTAATGTATATTGAATCCTTATTTGTTTTGTGAATCCTGCTAAAAGATTAAGGCATTAAAAAGAGGGAGAGAGTGAGAGAAATGGACATTAAAATATTTTGTCTATTAGCACATTCTTTAAAAATGATCTCCCTATTTATATGAGAGAGGACATAATTTCTGCTCATACTTTAAGGTGATTGTTATAAGATATTTTAGGTATTTACTTATGCAAGCCTATTGCTCTGCTAACCTATGACTTGATCGGTTGGGCCAGCATAACTTTGACTTAGTGAGGTCGGTTCGATTGGCTTGGTTGAATCAGCATAGTTGGTCGACTAAATTTGATTAGTTTTGGATACATGGGACTTGCTTGGTTGATTTTACAGATCAATTGAACTAGTCTGACTATTCACTCTCGATCCCTAAATGGAACTCTTGTCAACGGAATGAGGCTAAGCTATCAAACAGAGGGTGGATCACATAACTCAATAGATAGTTCATTTGTTGACCAGAGAGGTCCTTCAGAATGATTGTGAGCTTTTGGTGCATCGTGAATTTTTTGAGCTTGATGAGGAACCTTGGGGGCGTCCGTGGGATGGGTGGTGATGCTAAGGAATTAGCTTCTTTCATTGAGTTGGATCTACCAAGAGGTAGGTCGATGTATTTTCTCAACTTTTCGATGGTGGTTAGCTTAGNGGAATGAGGCTAAGCTATCAAACAGAGGGTGGATCACATAACTCAATAGATAGTTCATTTGTTGACCAGAGATGTCCTTTAGAATGATTGTGAGCTTTTGTTGCATCGTGAATTTTTTTAGCTTGATGAGGAACCTTGGGGGCGCCCGTGGGATGGGTGGTGATGCTAAGGAATTAGCTTCTTTCATTGAGTTAGATCTACCAAGAGGTAGGTCGATGTAATTTCTCAACTTTTCGATGGTGGTTAGCTTAAGTGATGATCTATCTATTCAAGTCAGATCGGCTTGGACATGGATCGTTTTCTTTTTCATTATCCCGGCTCAGTTAGCCTTTGTCTTTGGCTCTGATGGCAGCATCTAATCAAATTAGTGGGGCCTCTTGATCTTCAGTCATTGGGTCTTTTTATTTTTACTCCATTCTTTATATACTGTTAGATCTGCTTGAGATTCGTGCTGANACATGGATCGTTTTCTTTTTCATTATCCCGGCTCAGTTAGCCTTTGTCTTTGGCTCTGATGGCAGCATCTAAACAAATTAGTGGGGCCTCTTGATCTACTGTCATTGGGCCTTTTTATTTTTACTCCATTCTTTATATACTGTTAGATCTGCTTGAGATTCATGCTGGCACATTCTTGATTTACATATTTTAGTACTTTGATTCTCCTACTTTTTGAAAGTAGTGTTGTGATAAGAGTAAGATAATTAAATATAAAGTGCATATCATTTACTTTGTAATTAAAGTTTAAATAATTAAACTTTCTAGATTTCTGAGCCCATGATTTTTATAAATAGGGTATGATGAGCTTCTTTGATATTTCAAATTCGCTTTGCATTTCCTCACCCGAGTCAGTTGGCTTTCAAACCCTTTTATGGAGAATGTCTCGAAACCTCTCGATCCTCTTTTAAGAAGGGAAATGATGATTAACTCCATTGGGAAGCCAGTGGATCAACACCTGGAAGATGGGAAGAGGAAGAAGAAGGTAGTTATGAAAAAGTGGAAAGAAGACAAGTTGACAGATGAAGTAGGGTCCTCTTAATTTTTTCATGATTTATAGTGGAAGAAAATTTGAGAGGACAATGGTGGTAGGTTGGGTGGCTTGAGTGACGGTCCATTGGTTCAACCGCTTGCCATGAACCGAGACTTCACAGTTGAACATACCTCACTGAAGAAGATGGTACTCTGTCACCATCTAGAGTGCACAATATTGTCAACGCTTTGCTACCACATGGCAAGAGTGGTGTGTCGATGCATGGATGGAATTAGATTGACTCCTTGGTATAAGGTGGCATCATTTTATTTGTTATGTTTAGATGCTTTCTCCGTTTTGACCAGCTGCTCCCTATGACATGCATTAAAAGTGTAACTTATCAAAATAACATTGCCTAATTCTCCTTCGACTGCTAAAACTTCACGGGTGGTCTCGTTTGTCTCAAGGCCACCTCTTGCGTTCTGGATGTCTAGAGGATCATGAAACACATTGCTTATGGCTCGCAAGTAGCGAATCTAGGATTGTTCTAGGTCACCCCTGACCGTAATAATATCTCCATCTCCGGGAAACTTGATAGCAAAATGGTAAGTAGAGATCACCGCTCTGAAATCATTCAGTAGTGGTCTGTCGAGTATAACATTATGTGTTGAGGGTGAATACACCACAAGGAAATCTTTTGTGAGCAAAAATTGCTACTCATTTTCTCCTCGACTTACCGGAAGCATAACCACCCCCAATACCTCCTTCCTTTTGCCCGAGAATCCATACAGCGGACAGACCGACATAATTATTCGATCGGTAGTGAGACTTAGTTTGTCGAATACTTGCTTGAATAGTGCATTCAGAAAGCTCCCTGTATTAATGAGGCTCTTCCTATTTGATAATTGTTAATTATCGCCATTATTATAATAGCATCATTGTATAGATTTCCCTTTGAGGAAAAATCCTAGCCGGTGAAATAAAAAGGCAGGTGCCCCTTGAATTTCGGGGAAAAGGTTGTGGTGCAGAGTTCCCCTTCTTGCTATCTCTTCCGACTTGTTCTCCCATGTGGTTTGCTTCNGTGCTGTGGGTGTACTGCTTTTTAGAAGGCGCTTGTCCGCACGTCCGAATTTCGAGGGTGGAGTTAGAAAAAAATTTTAACGAGGACATAAATTAATGATCTTTTTAAAAAAATGTTTAATAATTTTTATCGGGATTTAAGATCGATATTAACAGCTTAAAAAAATACAAAGTTATTTAATTACTAGAGTAATATAAATAGAAAAGATCTGAATATGTTATGTCGCGATTGATGCTTGTTAATAGGCTTCTAGAGCAAAACACTACACGTTAAGAATTTGAAGCTCGACATGGCCTAGGCCGTACTGACACAAGGAGGGAGGGCTGAGAGCTTCTATTTTGACCTCAAACTCTCAGAGCTACAAAGCTTGGTCGAGCTGTTAGAAATGGTCAACAAGTATATCGTCTCCTGTAAGAACACCCTCGAGCCCACAAAACAGAGACACCATAAGAGGCATTCACATGACAGTAAAGGAAAACCAAGAAAAATGCACGACTGTCCAACCGCCCCCCGCTACGAAGGTTACCCCAACGTCATGAGGATCAGAGGCTACAAACCAAGGCCTAGAATCACTGATTGTCCGACAATCGTGAACACCCCCAGTATAATCTTGGGGTCCCCCACGAAAGCACACTCAGGGTGTCCATGACAGAAATAGTTGACATCATCCAGGATAAGGAGTTCTTTAGGAAAACAATGCTGTTGAAGGTCAGGGCTTTTCTTCGGGATAACATAAAATATTGTAAGTACCATAGAGATCACGGACACGATACAAAAAATTGCGAACAGTTGTGAAGTATGATCAAGGAGCTGATAAAGGATGAAATTTGAAAGAATTTGTCACCCCTGGAGCAGCGACCCAAAGGTAGGGCAAAGCTCCCGCGAGAAGAGCGACTGACGGGCCCATCTGCACCAATGACATTCACATTGTGGGGTACGTACCAGTAATCTTTGGAGAAAGCAAACCACATGGGAGAATAAGTCGGAAGAGACAGCAAGAAGGGGAACTCTACACCACAACCTTTTCCTCGAAATTCAAGGGGCACCTGCCTATTTATTTCACCGGCTAGGATTTTTCCTCAAAGGGAAATCTATACAATGATGCTATTATAATAATGGCGATAATTAACAATTATCAAATAGGAAGAGCCTCATTAATACAGGGAGCTTTCTGAATGCACTATTCAATCAAGTATTCGACAAACTAAGTCTCACTACCGATCGAATAACTATGTCGGTTTGTCCGCTGTATGGATTCTCAGGCAAAAGGAAGGAGGTATTGGGGGTGGTTAGGCTCCCGGTAAGTCGGGGAGAAAATGAGAAGCAGTTTTTGCTCACAAAAGATTTCATTGTGGTGTATTCACCCTCAACATATAATGCTATACTCGACAGACCACTACTAAATGATTTCAGAGCGGTGATCTCTACTTACCATGTTGCTATCAAGTTTCCCGGAGATGGAGAAATTATAATATTCAGCGGTGACCTAGAACAATCCTAGATTTGCTACTTGCGAGCCATAAGCAATGTGTATCATGATCCTCTAGACATCCAGAACACAAGAGGTGGCCTTGAGACAAACGAGACCACCCGTGAAGTTTTAGCAGTCGAAGGAGAATTAGGCAGATGTTATTTTGATAAGTGACGCTTTTAATGCATGTCATAGGGAGCAGCTGGTCAAAACGGAGAAAAGCATCTACACATAACAAATAAAATGATGCCACCTTATACCAAGGAGTCAATTTAATTCCATCCATGCATCGACACACCACTCTTGCCATGTGGTAGCAAAGCGTTGGCAATATTGTGCACTCTAGATGGTGACAGAGTACCATCTTCTTCAGTGAGGTCTGTTCAACTGTGAAGTCTCGGTTCATGGCAAGTGGTTGAACCAATGGACCGTCACTCAAGCCACCCAACCTACCACCATTGTCCTCTCAAATTTTCTTCCACTATAAATCATGAAAAAATTAAGAGGACCCTACTTCATCTGTCAACTTGTCTTCTTTCCACTTTTTCATAACTACCTTCTTCTTCCTCTTCCCATCTTCCAGGTATTGCACCACTGGCTTCCCAATGGAGTTAATCATCATTTCCCTTCTTAAAAGAGGATCGAGAGGGTTCGAAACATTCTCCATAAAAGGGTTTGAAAGCAGACTGACTCAGGCGAGGAAATGCAAAGCGAATTTGAAAAATCAAAGAAGTCTCATCATACCTTATTTATAAAGATCATGGGCTCAGAAATCTAGAAAGTTTAATTATTGNACATCAAAACCATGTGGGGAGATCGCTAGAACAGAGTGAGGCATATGAGTGCGTCATTATTTTTTTTATTTTAATTTTTTTAAAATGATTTTTTTTTTGCTGGTTGGAGAAAAAAATATGAAAAAAAAAAAACGTTTGATTACACGATATCCAGTACATGAAAAATTATTCCATACAGATCAGATACCGCACGCATCCTGACCGTAAATCATCGTAATTCATGATGTATTTCAGTGGGCCCCACCTAATTTTTTTTTAAAAAAAAACTAAAATAATCCTGATCTACGGTCACGATCGGACACCGCATGCAAAGATGCATGTGGTGTCCGTATGCAATAATTTCTCCAAGTACATAATACCTCTTTGGGTGTTGACAATGGAGAAAATTTTATGTACGACGTCCGTACGTGAGCTGCATACGGATGAGAACACAATACACCGGCGAGTCATTTTTTTTTCGCTGGTGTATTATGTCTGTCGTTCGTAACTAACTCACGTACGGTGACATGTATAAATTTTTTTCATTGCCAATGACCATGATTATAAAAAATCACAAATAACGTCTTCAAGTGCCATCAAGAAACGCCATATTCACAGAAAATTTGTGGGAGATAATTCATGTTGATAGTTTAAATCAAATTTGAATTTTTATATTTAGTTCAAGAAATAAGTTCAATCAATTTATTGAACCAGTGCTGTGGGTGTACTGCTTTTTAGAAGGCGCTTGTCCGCACGTCCGAATTTCGAGGGTGGAGTTAGAAAAATTTTTTAACGAGGACATAAATTAATGATTTTTAAAAAAATGTTTAACAATTTTTATCGGGGTTTAAGATCGATATTAACAACTTAAAAAAAATTAGAAAATTATTTAATTACTAGAGTAATATAAATAGAAAAGATCTGATTATGTTATGTCGCGATTGATGCTTGTTAATAGGCTTCTAGAGCAAAACACTACACGTTAATGATTTGAAGCTCGGCATGGCCTAGGCCGTACTGACACAAGGAGGGAGGGTTGAGAGCTTCTATTTTGACCTCAAACCCTCAGAGCTACAAAGCTTGGTCGAGCTGTTAGAAATGGTCAATAAGTATATCGTCTTCTGTAAGAACACCCTGGAGCCCACAAAACAGAGACACCATAAGAGGCTTTCACATGATAATAAAGAAAAACCAAGCAAAATGCATGACTGTCCAACTACCCCCGCTACGAAGGTTACCCCAACGTCATGAGGATCAGAGGCTACAAACCAAGGCCTAGAATCACTGATTGTCCCACAATCGTGAACACCCCAGTATAATCTTGGGGTCCCCCACGAAAGCACACTCAGGGTGTCCATGATAGAAATAGTTGACATCATCCAGGATAAGGAGTTCTTCNCTCACTTATGATGCAAAGACATCTTCTAAAGATAGTGTAATAACACACCCTAAAGAAAGTGGCTTTCTCCATATTCTTAAAGCTTCTTCCGTTCAGCTTCCAGCTTTAACCCCTGAAGCCTAAGGACTTCATCTCCAGTCACCAATGCNATATATATATATATATATATATATATATATATATATATATATATATATATAATTTTATTATTTCGAGTCAAAATGAGTCGAGCACAAGCTCAGCTCATTTTTGAAACAAACGCAAAAAATTTATTCTTGTTCGAGTCCTTTGCTTAGTGAATAAATTGAACACGAACTACTTAATGAATCGAACATGTATTATTCAAAAATAAAGAGAGATTTTGACAAGGCCATGTATTCGAACAGCATTTGCAATTTTCTCTTGGCTTTAGCTCGGACGTCATTATGACACTCTGATGCGTTTATTTCTTGCCAAAATTTTTTGCCTGATCACAGACTTGTACGAGATGTTTCTCGGCATTTTCCGTTCACGCAAAGCACTCTCCGTTTATAACACAGAAGATAACATTTGCAGTAAAGGCATGTAGGTCATAAATGGAGGTTTTCTGGTGAAGATAAGAATATCGTATTATTGTTTGTGAATATTTCCAGGGAAATTGTGGAGCGGTAGCATGGTTCTATGAAAAAATGCTAAAGCTGAGGGGATTTTCAGCAGTAAAGGGAGAGAGTGTGAGAGGAGAAAGAGAAGGAGAGAGATTCATGTGAGGAGATTCAAGACCTTTTATATTGCTGAGATGATGAGATCGAGGAACCTCGATCAGCTAAATATTAAAGAAAGTACCAAAATTTTAAGAAGACAATCCTGACAATATCTCAGGTTGTGATGACCCTTTTTTTCGAGGGCATAAAAGACCGAACTTGTATAGATCGACCATATCTTTAGTGAGTACAAAAAGGTTAATAAGCTTTGTGCGTTTGACACATTGTCGGTGGTGAATCAATTAACAAAGTGTCGGGATGATTTATATTCCACGACAATTTTTCTCTCACAACAATATTGAGAATTGATGGGTGATCGAAAAGAATTGAAGAAGTGCACAAGTTGGTCTTCATCAAAGCACATAGATATTGCTGGAGGAGATGTATGTGGTCTAGGAACCAACTAATTCTCTTCCTGGCCTAAAAAGTAAATAAGTCGAAGACATCACGTACTGTTGATGATGAGGAGAATGTTGAAGTGGAATGACGACTTTGTTTATACTTTTTTTTTTTCACATTTTTATCTATGTTTTATTGCATGAGTCAAACTTATGTGGTCATTGATTGATAGTATGTTTGCATGTATGTCATTCTTTAGCTCGATAATGTGGCATTTCTTTTGTCGGTACATCTCTGAGCTTATTGGGTGAGCTCTTTTTTATTTCATGTAAAAATATTGATTCCACATAGCTTCTCCCCTAGCTCTAATCTTTCTCATGCAAACTCCCAACATTTATGACCTATACGATTTTGTGTGTTATAAATGTGCTTTTGGGTGAAGGGAAAATGCCAAGAAACATCACATACAGATCTGCAATCAGG
>JXCR01110363.1:0-36195 GCA_002079205.1 Phalaenopsis hybrid cultivar | reverse complement strand
CCTCGTACATTGGCACACCACGCTTGCCGTGTGGTAGCAGATCGTTGGCAATATCATGCACTCTAGATGGCGACAGAGCACCATCTTCTTCATTGAGATCTGTTCAACTGTCAAATCTTGGTTCATGGCAAGTGATTGAACCAATGGACCGTCACTCAAGCCACCCAACCTACCACCATTGTCCTCTCAAATTTTCTTCCACTATAAATCATGAAAAAATTAAGAGGACCCTACTTCATCTGTCAACTTGTCTTCTTTCCACTTTTTCATAACTACATTCTTCTTCCTCTTCCCATCTTCCAAGTATTGCACCCTTGGCTCCCCCAATGGCATTAATCATCATTTCCCTTCTTAAAAGAGGATCGAGAGGGTTTGAGACATTCTCCATAAAAGGCTTTGAAAGCCGGCTGAGTCGGGCGAGGAAATGCAAAGCAAATTTGAAATATCAAAGGCGTCTCATCATACCCTATTTATAAAAATCATGGGCTCAGAAATCTAGAGTGTTTACTTATTGAAACTTTGATTACGAAGTAAATGATATGCATTTTATATTTAATTTTTTTATTCTTATCACAACAATACTTTCAAAAAATAGGAGAATCAAAGAACTAAAATATGTAAATCAAGAATGTGTCAGCATGAATCTCAAATAGAACTAACAGTCCATAAAGAATGGAGTAAAAAAAAAGGCCCAATGAAGAAGATCAAGAGGCCCCACTAATTTGATTAGATGCTGCCATCAGAGTCAAAGAAAAAGGCTAACTGAGTCGGGAGAATGAGAAAGAAAAGGATTCATGTCCAAGCCGATCAGACTTGAACAGACAGATCATCACCTGAGCTAACCACCAACGAAAAGTTCAGAAAATACATCAACCTACCTTTTGGTAGATCCAACTCGAGGAAAGAAGCTAATTCTTTGACATCACCACCCATCCCACGGTCGCCCCCAAGGTTCCTCATCAAGTCCATAAAATTCACGATGCAACAAAAGCTCACAATCATTCTGAAGGAGCACTCTGGTCAACGAATGAGCTATCTATTGAGTTATGTGAACTACCATCTGTTTGATAGCTTAGCCTCATTCTGTTGATAAGAGTTCCATCTAGGGATCGAGAGTGGATAGTCAGACTAGTTCAATTGATCTGTAAAATCAACCAAGCCAGTTCTACGGATCCAAAGCTAATCAAATTTAATCGACCGACTATGCTGATTCAGCCAAGCCAACCGAACCGACCTCACTAAGTCAAATTCATGATGGCCCAACCGATCAAGTCATAGGTTAACAAAGCAATAGGCTTGCATATATAAATACCTAAAATATCTTATAACAATCACATTAAAGTATGAGCAGAAATTATGCCATCTCTCATATAAATAGGAAGATCATTTATAGAGAATGTGCTAATAGACAAAATATTTTAATGTCCATTTCTCTCCCTCTTTCCCTCTTTTTAACGCCCTAATCTCAGCAAGATTCACAAAACAAATAAGGATTCAATATACATTAAGCAAAGTTTTTCTCTGGCATTACTTTGTACATGCAAATGTCTATTTGTCTGAATTGCAGTGTTTTATAATTCTCCAAAATTTCAGAATCTTATGAGAACGGTTGTAAATCGTTTGAAAGATAGCCTATGCCAACATTTTTTCTCTGGTTTGAAATTAAGTTAAGAGTGTATCTTAGTACAGTACTTACTGCGCTACAACAACAAATAAAATTTAAATGTTTATCCGAATATATTTGAAATAAACGAAGATCAGTTCAATTCCGCTAAAAATATTAAAAACAATGACCCTTAATTGTTTGCTTGGATCTTCTTTAAACTCAAAAGATGGTGTGGTTGCACCGTACGTACATAAGTGAGTTTGAGAAACTTAACTTCTTGTGGGTTCTTATGAAAATGTGGTAGCCATGGAAGGTAAAAGTGTAAATAACAAATGTTATAGTTTGCTGTGTTGGTGATTTGTGTAAATATAAGGCCAGGTAGGTTCTTATTTTCACACCCACATATCGAGCTGCTGAGAAGGAATTTAAACTGTAATTGCTCATCCGACCATTCCTTAATTATACTTATCTTGCAATCTAGACATTTTAGATCTCTTTCTGAATGTTTAAAATATTTAGACATTTCTCACTAAAATATCAAAATTCACAGTAAAACCCCAACCTATATTTTTCAATTTTATCGTTTTCCTAATATTTGATCATGGCACACATGCATTAATGCACTGGTTTGGTGGTTTATGAAATAACTTGGGTTATAGTTTTGTAAATAGCAAAATTTCAAGTGTTATATATGTAAGTAATTGTCCATCATTCTCTCTTAGGATTTGTATCATGTTCAGACATGTTTCACGGCTCTGATCATTGATGCTTTTAACTCTATTTCTAACTACATCATTTAAAATGACCTAAAGACTACTGGATACAGCACCATACATGTAGGAGAATCATTATGTATTTACAATTTTTTGGGACAAATACATATATACCATGCAATTATCATATCTAACACCGAACAATCAAATTTGCATGCATGCATACCACTCGAATCATTAAACATTACATCACAAATTTTGCCTTTTCAAAGTTTATGCATAGATTTATGACATCAAGGTGTCATAAATATAAATATCAATCTTTGGGTGCTAGATATACAAATACTTCGGAATTGAGTGATATGTATGTAAATATTGAGGCATTAAAATATGGTACAACATGGCATCTTGTAGAGGTTAAGTTAAATTTAATTTGGCTATTGTGCAGGCCAATTTCATAGAATATTGTGTGGCAGCGTGACGCCATCAGGCTATCAGGCTAGGAAGGTGACGGTAGTTTAGAATAAGGACCCCCAAAATTTAGGACATTGGATTGGTCTTCAGGAATCTGATTCCCAAAATTTGTGGAGTGCTGAAACTTTTTTTTTTCTTCGTTGCATAAGTATAAATACAATAGTGCTAGCTTTAGCGAGCTAAGGTTTGCTCTTGATTGGCTCGTTAAAAAAGATCGTCGATCGTGTTAAACCCGTTTATATATGAAGCTCATAAAGTTGTTCGTATTAATTAGCCGTACACGAGATGTTCGAGAACAAGCCGTTCTGATAGCCCTAATCATGCAGTCATAGAATGTTAGGAGTAAGGGCGAAATTTAAATCTTATTATTTTTATTAAAAAATTCATTTAAATAAAATTTAACATATATTTTTCTATTTTTTTAATTAATAATTTTTATTGATTAAAAATTCTTATAGCCTTGCACTCATTTGAATTATTTAAAATTAAAACTCATCAATATATATATATATATATATTATTTCGAGTTAAAATGAGTCAGCACAAGCTCGGCTCATTTTTGAAACAAGCACGGAAAATTTACACTTGTTCGAGCCCTTTGCTTAGTGAATAAATTGAGCACCAACAACTTAAGCATTATTCAAAAATAAAGGGCGATTTTGACAACCCCATATATTCGAACAGCAATTGCAATTTTCTTGTGGCTTTAGCTCGGACGTCATTATGACACTCTGATGCGTTTATTTCTTGCCAAAATTTTTTGCCTGATCGCAGACCTGTACGAGATGTCTCTCGGCATTTTCCGTTCACGCAAAAGCACTCTCCGTTTATAACACAGAAGATAACATTTGCGGTAAAGGCATGTAGGTCATAAATGGAGGCTTTCTGGTGAAGATAAGAATATCGTATTATTGTTTGTGAATATTTCCAGGTAAAATGTGGAGCGGTAGCATGGTTCTATGAAAAAAAGCTAAAGGTGAGGGGATTCTCAGCACTAAAGGGTGAGAGTGCAAGGAGAAAGAGAAGAAGAGAGATTCATGTGAGGAGATCCAAGACCTTTTATATTGCTGAGAACCTTGATATGCTAAATATTAAAGAAAGTATCAAAATTTTGAAGAGACAATGCTGACAATATTTGAGATTGTGATGATTTTTTTTTTCGAGGGCATAAAAGACCGAACTTGTAAAGATCGACTATATCTTTAGTGAGTACAAAAAGATTAATAAGCTTTGTGTGTTTGACACATTGTCGCTGGTGAATCAATTAACAAAGTGTCGGGGTGATTTATATTTCATGACCATTTTTCTCTCACAACAATATTGAGAACTGATGGGTGATCGAAAAGAATTAAAGAAGTGCACAAGTTAGCCTTTATTAGAGCACATAGATATTGCTGGAGGAGATGTCTGTGGTATAGGAACCAACTGATTCTATTCCTGGCCTAAAAAGTAAATAAGTTGAAGACAACTTGTATGAGCGTACTCTTGATGATGAGGAGAATGTTGAAGTGGAATGACGACTTTGTTTATACTTTTTTTTTTTCACATTTTTATCCATGTTTTATTGCATGAGTCAAACTTATGTGGTCATTGATTGATAGTATGTTTACATGTATGTCATTCTTTAGCTCGATATTGTGGTATTTCTTTTGTCGGTACATCTCTGAGCTTGTTGGGTGAGCTCTTTTTTATTTCATGTAAAAAAATTGATTCCACATAACTTCTCCCGGAGCTCTTATCTTTCGCATGCAACTCCCAACATTTATGACCTATACGATTTTGTGTGTTATAAATGTGCTTTTGGGTGAAGGGAAAATGCCAAGAAACATCACATACAGATCTGCAATCAGGTACTAAATTTTGGCAAAGTGTCATAATGACGTCCGAGCTAAAGCCCCAAGAGTAACGCAATTGCTCTTCAACTGCCATGCTTAAATAAAAAATAAAAGCCAAACAAATGTCAGCATTTTTGGCACCATTATATTTATGCTTCTGCAATATTGTCACTCACAATCTTCAACTTTAATGCGGCCGAGGCCATGCAACCATACAACAAACTGATCAAAAGATCCAGCATCAAATTCAGGATGCAAACAAATACAACCTCACAAAATAATATTTATTAAATGAAAATAAATGAATTGTTATTTATATTAAAGTGCCGTTCAATTTGATGAAAAATAGAATTATTTAGTTGATGTAAAACAAATATAAAATTTATTTTTTATGGTCCTTCGTTTGAGGCATATGGCGAGGCGTGGCTAGCAGGCGGCGGTTATAATGAGCATTTTATAGGAGGGGCTGTTGTGGCTTGTTGCTGATTAGATCGTGAGCAAGGGCGCCCAACGACTGCAACTATAATTTTTAAAGAATGATCCAATCGACTAAAGTGAATTTGGATAATATCACAAATGAGATATAGCATTTGTTTGAAATTCATTAGCATTTTTGATACATCGTATCAAATTCTTAATATCCTTTCATTTCGAATGCATTAGACTCGTTTTTGCATATAATCAAGCATCCCTTAGACGGTATTTGGTAGTGTATTATTTATAGCTTTAAATCACAAATTTAGCTTAAATCCAGCTAAATACCAAAAAAAAAAAAAAAAAATCCAATTTTCACGTGTTCCCTTACTCTTCTCGTATTCCTTGACTTTTGAGATGTAAATCTGGAGTTCGTAAATCCGATTACACGTCCAGCACCGACTCAATTTGATGAATTCAGATTTGCCGGATCTGATAAATCCTAATTAAAGTAATTCAAAGGTGCAACTAAGTATCACCTTAAAATAATTTTCAATTAAAAGTTTATGAAGAAACCAAAATACTGATGGAATAACGAAGGAAAAAAAAAAAAAGTTTCACCAACCCACAAGTTTTGCGAAATCAGATTTCTTAAATGCTAATCCAATGTCATGCATTCTTGGGTCCTTGCTCTAAACTTGCGTCATCTTGCTGGTGTTCAATACATAATGGCTTGATGGCGTCATGCGGCCACATGCCTATGCCTAAGAGCATTGTAAATTCATAATATTCCACCAAATCTTACCGTACAAATTCCGGCGACATAGTCCTGCACAATGGCCAAATTAAAATTTAATTAATTTCTATAAGATAGGATGTTGTAACGTATTGTAATGCCTCAATATTTACACACACATTATATATATATAAATATATAATAATTCTGATGTATTTACATATCTAACACTCAAAATTTAATATTGTGATGATGTCCTTAGGTCACAGGAGAAGGTGTTGAGAGTTGTATGAGTTGTAAGTTATATAGGTCGTAATTGATCATATATGTTAAAGTTGTGAGCCGTGATGATGTCTGTAGACTACAAGGAAAGGAGTCAAGAGATGCACTAGTTGTAAGCCATGTAGTTCGTAGTTGGACATGTAAGTCATAGTAATGAGCTATGAATTTGTTTGTAGGCTGCTGGGGCTAGAGTCTGGAGCTACACAAGCTATGTATTAGGTTATAGTTGGTCATGTAGGCCATAATGATGAGCTTTCATGTCATCCATAGGTTGCAGGGGCCGGAGTCGGGAGTTACATGAAGTTTGAACCACGTAGGTCATAATTGGTCACGTAGGTCGTAATGGTGAACAATGATGATGTCCATAGTTTGTAACGGACGAAGTCAGAAGATGCATGAGCGATGGACTACATAGGTTGCATTTGGTTACATAGGTCGTGTTTGTCAGTTGAGATGATGCACGTAGGTTTTAGGGGTGGAATCAGGAGTTGTATGAGCTGTGGACCACGTAGATCCTAGTTGGTCACTTTGGTCGTGATATTGTGTTGCAACGATATCTATAAGCAGTACGGGTCAGAGTCATGACTTGTATGAGTTGTGAACTATGTAGGTTATAGTTGCTCACTTAGGTTGCATTGTTGAGTGGAGATGAAGTCCTTAGGCTTTAGGGGTCAGAGCAGGAAGCTGAACGGAGGAAGCTTTCAGAATATGAAGAAAGTCACTTTCTTTATGGTGTATTATTACACTATCTTTTGAAGGTGTCTTTGCACCATAAGTGAGGGCATTGTGTTGGCGTCAATTTTTTATGTTACACATGTTGGAAGCCCTTTCAAATGTTATGGGAACATATAATATTCTTGTTGTGCTGCAACCCTATCCTGATCCCGCCTCCCGCCTTATGATCCCGCCTCCTGCCTTCCGATCCCACCTCCCGCCTTCCGATCTCGCTTCCGCTCGATCGCGAAATTGCTCCCGCCTCCTTTGTTTCGCGAATCGGCGCCTCCGCCTGCTCCCACGCGCGAAACAAAGCTTTGCTTCGTCCAGTCGCAAACCCTAGGCACCAATTTCTCTTGCCTTCTTCTGTTGTGAAACGAAGCATTCATTCGCTCCCTCCTCTTCGTGATAAAATACTTCAGACAACTCCCCTTCAGTTTGCGAAGTCACATTTTTTGTGTTCTTCTTCAGGCTTCTTCAGGATAGAGGAAGAAAGTGCAAGGTGTAGTTTCTTGCTGTAGAAAGAAGAAGAAAGAAGATGAAGAAGATTGTTCTCCCTTGGCTTCTTCTTGGTGGCTTGTGGCAGAAGAGAAATTAGGTTTATTTTCTTGTAAGTTTGTCTTCTTCAGTGTATCTCTGTGTAGAGAGAGAAGAACAGAGAGAAAAGAAGAGAGAGCAATGAAGTAAGAGATTCCTCTTGCAAGTCAAGAAGATTGACTGGTGTAAATTCCTCAAGTAGTAAAATCCTCAACAACTTTGTAGACGTAGGCAATTTGCCGAACCACATAAATCTGTGTGTTTCGTTGTGTTGCTATTTCATGCTGTGAATTTTTCTCGTTCTATTTTTAGCTTCATCGATCGTCCTCCTGTTTGATTTATATATATACCACAACAACTGATATAATTTCTCAACAACTAATATCAGAGCTTTGTTCTGATCTGGGAAGAATGATGGTTGTAGATGAAGTGAATGTTTCAGGGATCGAGAAGTTTGATGACATAGATTTTGGTTACTGGAGGAAGCAAATAGAGGACTACCGCTTTGCGAAAAAACTTCATCTTCCGTTATTGGGGAAAATACCTGAAAAATGGATGAGGCTGAATGAAATTTTTTGGATCGATAAGTTATGGGGTTATTTGATTGACCCTATCGAGGATCGTTGCACACAAAGTCGCAAGGAGAAGACGGTTGCAGATCTCATGACAACCTTATCATGTATGTATGAAAAGCCATCAACGAACAAAACAAGGTGTACTTAATGAAAAATTTATTCAAGTTGAACATGACAGAAGATGTTTTTGTTGCTCAACACCTGAATGATTTCAATACTATCACAAATCAATTGTCGTATGTTGAAGTTGATTTTGATGATGAGACACGTGAGCTAATATTGTTGGCATCATTACTAAATAGTTGAGAAGCTATGAGAATGGCAGTTAACAGTTCTGCATGTAAATCCAAACGGAAATGTAATGATATTCGTGATTTGATTTTGACTGAGGAAGTGCGCTAGAAAAGATTCTGGCAAGATCTCAGGTTCGAGTTCGACACTTAATGTTGATTTCAGAAGGAGATCACATGACATGAACTCAAATAGAGGGAGATTAAAATTAAAGTCTTGTCAGCAGGCGGCTACTGGAATTGTGGCAAGTTTGGCCACATAAAGAGGAACTGCAGGAATCCCAAGAATATGGAGAATGATAGCACAAATGTGATATCTGATGAAGTACAGGATGCACTATTGCTAATAGTTCATAGTTTTGTTGATGATGAAAGTGAAGAGGAGAGTGGGTCCAGGGCACCCATTCCTATTGTTCCACAGACAGATGGTGGAGAACCACAAAGTTATGAAGAAATGTTGCAAGTGGGAGCTGACATAACTTCCACCAGGGAAGAAGACATTACACAACAAGTGTGTGTACCAGGTGAAGACTGAGCGTAATGACAATAAAAGGTACAATACTGGACTTGATGAAAAAGGCTTTCAGCAGAGGAAGGATATTGCTCATGCGGTGGGAGTCGTAAGCAGAGACAAGAGTAATCTAGGAAATAACTTGGAGGTGTAAGGCTATGTGGACTCTGCTGATATGGCGACTAAGCGTGTTACTCTTGAGAAACTAAAGTTGTGCACAGCTTCAGTTGTTCATCTGAAGTGAAGACAGAGGCTTTGAGTTGTAGGGGTGGAGGATACATGTTTAAAGAAAAGGGCGACACCACGAGTATAGGATATCAGTTTGAGGAAGAAGACGTTGTAGCAAGTGTATCAGTCTCCAACTGAGAGATTTGTTGTGTTGGAGCCTAATCCCGATCCCACCTCTCGCCTTCCGATCCCACTACCGCTTCTCTTGTTTTGCGAATCGGCGCCTCCGCATACTCCCGCACGTGCAAAACTAAGCTTTGCTTCGTCCAGTCGCGAACCATAGGCGCCAACTGTTCCCTCCTTTCTCTATTGTGAGGCGAAGCATCCCTTTGCTTCCTCCTTTTCGTGATAAAAGGCTTCGGACGACTCTCCTTCAGTTTACAAAGTCACGTTTTTTGTGTGCTTCTTTGGGCTTCTTCGGGATGGAGGAAGAAAGTGCAAGGTGTAGTTCCTTGCGATAGAAAGAAGAAGAAGAAGATTGTTTTCCCTTGGCTTCTTCCTGGTGGTTTGTGGCAGAAGAGAAATTGAGTTTATTTCTCTTGTAAGTTTGTCTTCTTCGGTGTATCTCGGTGTAGAGTTTTTTTGGTGTATATCGGTGTAGAGAGAGAAGAAAAGAGAGAGAAGAAGAGAGAGCAACGAGGTGAGAAATTACTCTTATAAGTCGAGACAATCGACTGGTGTAAATTCCTCAAGTAATAAAATCCCTGCAACTCCGTGGACATAGACAATTTGCCAAACCACATAAATATGTGTGTTCCGCTGTGTTACTGTTTTTCTGGTGTGAATTTTTCTTGTTCTATTTTTTTGCTTCGTCGATCGTTTTCCTGTTTGATTTATATATATACCACAACAACAGATATAATTTCTCAACAATTCTTACGTAGCTCTCTGTAACTCAAGAAATCTGTAAAACCCTCCTGCATGCATTTTTGGGAAGATCAGGGTTTGGAGCGATACATCCAAGTAGTGGTTTAGGGAGTCTGTTGACATTAAAGTCTCTAATATAAGACGTACAAAAATATTCATTTTTAGAGTTATAAGACTATATTTTAGTCATACATACTCTCTCATACCTTACAGATCACGAAAATCCTTCGTCGGACATTTTCTGCACAAATTGGGATTTACCTAGCCACATCAGCACCATGGTGCCCAAAACAACCCCCTCGAGCCACAAAATTGAAAGAGTGAAAAGCAGGTGTTGGGCCCCAACGCGTAGGCTCTAATCTTGGCGCTTAGGAACCTAAAATAGGCCCCATCGGCTACAAAATTGTAAGCTTGCAAAGATGGCACTGGACTCGAGAGCCAAACCCCAAGTGCCTAGACGCTCAAAAAGGTCCGTGCGGGCCATAAAATTGAAGAACTAGAATACCATAGCTAGGTTACGATGCCTAAATGTCTAAGGTAGCCCCCACGGACCACGAAACTGGCACTTGGAAAGTTGTCGCCCAGTCTGGGTGCTTAGGCGCTGGGCCTTGGTGCCTAAGCACCCAAAATAGCTTCAATTCCAAGATCGTGAAAAGTCGACAGCCAGGCAAAGCCTAGGCCCCAATGCCTAGGAGCCATCCCCAGTGCTAAGGCATCGGTCCACTTTCAGATCTTTTTTTTCTCGATATTTCCATAAAATCTAGGATTGGAAGCCCACTAAGCAGTTGAAAATTGCATATTTTCTTGAATAATGGAAAGATATGCAAATGTGAGGAAGAAGTGACCATATGACCACCATTTAAGACACTTAGAGACATTTGGAGGAGAAGAGCAACATCCATATTTCATCGAAAAAGCAGTAAAGCTAGTTCCTCTTCTTGGCTTGGTTTTGGGAACTCTTTTGCCTTCTTGAGGTAGAAAGCTCCTGAAAAAAATAAGGAAGAAAAGCTTCTTCCTCCTCCTCTCATTCAGCTTTAACTTCTTGTTCTTCTTCTTCTTCTTCTTCTTCTACTACTTATTATGTTAACACTCTTCTTCACATTCATCTTCCTCTTTTACCATTTTCCTTGACTGTGTGAGGAAGGTCCTTGGAGGAGCTCCGTTGAAGAAGAAGGAGAGCTTCATCTCTTGTAAGGCTGAAGGAGAGCTTCATATTAGCAAAGCCGGAGCAAGGAGCAAGCAAAGAAAACACTTCTCTAACCATCGCGAAGGGGAGAATTCTTTGATTTCTTGTTATTTTCTTTTAGCAAGTCTTCTTAGGTCTTGTGATAAAGATCCTAGGATTAGGTTCTATCTTAGAGAAAGCTCCACAAGTTAATAACATGTTCTCTTGTGATTCTCAATGAATTCATGAGCAAAGCCTAACTAATCTTAGCTCCAAAACCATCAAAAATTGGGATTCTGACATTCCCTCATTTGCATTGGTGGTTTCATTCTTTTGATGGGAAGAATGAAACCCATTTGAGTCTAGAGAACTGAAATCCCTGTGATTTTTTCATTTCCTTGACTAAAATGGTTCCCATTCATGAAAATCCTTTGTGATATGTCAAGCAAATGGAGGCAGTCGATCGACAATTCGCACTGTGATCAACCAACAAATTTACTACTATACTACCATAGGCTATAGTGAGATCGCTAGGTTGAGACTGATTTATCGTTGAACTTGATCAGGTTTAATTTTATGCATCTGTTTGCATTCATGTGTGTTTCCTTGCATGATTTAAAACTTTGCATAAAAATATTCTTTTTTGCATGCACTGTCGATTGGTCGTATGCCTCATCCAGCCTGATCGGTAGCGTCAGGCATGATTGGTCGTCAATCAACCATTTCTATCGACTTGATCGATTTGCCGCCACCGGCCCTCTTCCGATCAATTGATCATTTCTATCTACTTGATTGGTAGACCGCCAGTGGTTTGAATATCTCAATCGATACTAGTTTGATTGTGTCAATTGACCATTTTCATTAACTCAATTGATCAGCCACCACCGACCTGATTGGTTAATCGACCATTTCCGTCGACTTGACCGGTAAGCCACTACCAGCCCAATCACCTTGATCGAAATTTTTTGTCGACTCGACCAATCAGCCGCGATCGACCTAATCATCTTCATTGACCATTCGACCAATCAACCATCATCAACTTGATCTTCTAGATTGACCATTTTCGTTGACTCGATAAATCAGCAGCCATCGTCCCGATCATCTCGATGAACCATTTTTGTCGAAACGATTGATCAAATGCCACCGGTTCGATCAATAAATCGACCGCTTCCATCGATTGATCGATCAGCTGTCTCTGACCCGATCATATCAACCAACAAATCTCCCTTGAATGTCACATTATTGCATGTTTTCACATTGCCTACATTAGCACATTTACATTAGCATCTTGATGTGTACATGTAAGCATACACTTTCATATGCTCATAGTGGGTATTTAAGCCCCACTCGAGCACAAAACTTCGTGCATCTGCTTCTTGACATCCTCAAATATCACTTTGCACCACATCCTATGTGTTTACATTTGCACTTTTTACACTCCTGAATGTTGTTTTGTATAACATCTTGTATGTTCATGACTTGCATGCTTGAAGTCTGACCTGAATCTATGTTTTCTCTCACCCACTGATATACCTAAAATATATAATATTTTTAGACATATTTTTATACCTATTTTTAAGATATTGCGCTTTAATAGAATGTATTTTTTTGTTTTTTTTGCAGATGCAAGTAAAAATGAAAAAAATGCTTAAAGGAGTGGAAAATGATCAAATTTGGAGCAAAAAGGTGAAAAAGTGTGCAAAAGAGTTTTGGCGCCTAAACCCCGGCTAAACAGAGAAGGTCGCGCCTAAGCGCCAAGACCCCGCGCTCAAGTGCTAGTGGCAGTTCCTAGACGAGTAAAATCAGTTTTCACAAATTTTAAAGAGGTTTTTGAGGCACCCATTGGCTTAATAGGTGGTTGTAACCGCCATGGACGAAAATTATCATGAAAGGATGGTCTTTTGGGAAAATNACCTAACACTTCATAATTTTTCAAATTTAATGCAAATGACCTTGAAATTTTTATGATACCCTACCCATGGGTAAATTAAAACATCAGAGAAAAAAGAATATAATTTTTTNACCTAACACTTCATAATTTTTCAAATTTAATGCAAATGACCTTGAAATTTTTATGATACCCTACCCATGGGTCAATTAAAACATGAGAGAAAAAAGAATATAAATTTTCTGAATTCATTTAATTTTATAAGAATTTCTTTATGAAAAAATATGGATTTTCAATAAAAATTCAATAACTCAACCAAAATAAGACTTTTGTCCTTAAAGAAAATTATTAGAGGTTCGACCAGGTCAGAGGACCACTTGGATCAATTTTCAAGATTTTGAGAGGTTTAATTTAATTGTTAGAATAATTTGCTTGTTTTGAGTATTAATTAAATATAAAATATTATTTAAATGGAAAATTAAGTTTTATATTTTTATTAAATCCCTCTTAGTCCATGGAACCCAAAGAAATAAATTTCTAATTTTTGAGATTTGTATTTTAGTTATTAGAATTATTTTAGTGAAAAATTAAAGAAAATTTCATTTTAAGCCTTTAAAAATTAATATCTTGACTTAGAAAATTATGACAATTATTTTAATTAGTTTCAAGTGACCAGCAAGTTAAATGCGAATTTTTAGTGTGTTTTTACAATTCTACAATTTTTATGATTTTTAATTAGTTTTTAATTATTTAAATGCTTAAAATTGGCTAAAAAAGAAGTTNAATTTTCAAGATTTTGAGAGGTTTAATTTAATTGTTAGAATAATTTGCTTGTTTTGAGTATTAATTAAATATGAAATATTATTTAAATGGAAAATTAAGTTTTATATTTTTATTAAATCCCTCTTAGGCCATGGAACCCAAAGAAATAAATTTCTGATTTTTGAGATTTGTATTTTAATTATTAGAATTATTTTAGTGGAAAATTAAAGAAAATTTCATTTTAAGCCTTTAAAAATTAATATCTTGACTTAGAAAATTAGGACAATTATTTTAATTAGTTTCAAGTGACCAGCAAGTTAAATGTGACTTTTTAGTGTGTTTTTACAATTTTACAATTTTTATGATTTTTAATTAGTTTTTAATTATTTAAATGCTTAAAATTGGCTAAAAATGAAGTATTTATTTTAATTCTAATTTTATTTTTCTTAGGTTCCTCTTGTCACAAGGAGCTCCCACAACCAATTTGGTGATTTTTTGAATTGTATTTTAATTATTATAATTATTTTAATGCCAAAAAAGCGCTTTCACTTAGATGATTCTTTTTAGTAATCAAATTAACTCCAATTGACTTGAAATTTTTATGGGGAGTTTCCATGACATTAAGTTATAGTGGAGAATAATTTTTATATCATTTGCATTTATATTTACTCCAAAGTAATTTTATTTCATTATTAGGGGTTGGTGACAATTAGTATTTTCTTAATGAGTTAAACCAAGTTTATATTTTTCCTAGGGTCCTCTGACCATAGTAAATCTACCAAAACAAGTTTTGTATTTTTTGATGATTATTTCAATTTTTATAATTACTTTACCAAAATAGGGACTATTAACTTGAAAATTAGATATCTCTGGTTAGAGATGCCCCTTGACTTTGGAAAGATAAGGGGAGGTGCCTAACAACAGAGACATCAAATGCCCCATGGTCCCATGCCATGATGAAATGTCTATGCAAATGAAAAAGCTATATAAGAAAAACTCCATTTAATTAATTAAAAATCATACATGCATCAAATAGACATGAATCTATTTCCACATTGTTCTCTTCTATTCACTGAGTAAGAGGATATTTTTATTTTATTTTTGTGATTTTTCTACACCAAGATAGAGATTTTCTAAGTTTTGAGAATTAAATAAATCAATTAAATCCCTATTTTTCAACTTATCCAATGCGGCATCACATCAACCTATGGCGTCTCCGAAGCTCCACGCAGCGTCTTCTGGTTTGGCGCCTCCATCCGAGTTAGTGCTGACTCGACCCACTGTTCACGCAACAAGACTCTGTTCGGCGCAATCTCGTCTGTTCATCCAATACACACAGAAATGGATGGCATCCATTCATCGTCCCCAAGTCCCAAGCCCGAGAACCGTCCAACTTCAAACCTTAATATCTCTCTCAATACTTAAACAAATTAAGTGTGGTTTATTTCTATAGACTCATCTTGACTAGGAGAACATATCCATATCTCAACTGTGTGATATTCCTATAACTAAGGTTCACATTTTATGCTAAGGTTTCTTGATATACCTAAAATATATAGTATTTTTAGACACATTTTTATACCTATTTTTGAGATATTACGCTTTAATGGAAGGTAATTTTGTGTTTTTCTTGCAGATACAAGTAAAAATGGAAAAAAATATGCTTAAAGGAGTAAAAAAGGATCAAATTTGGAGCAAAAATGTGAAAAAATGTGCAAGAGAGCTTTGGCACCTAAACGCCAGATCCGGATCTTAAGCGCCGGTTATACAGAGAAAGCCGCGCCTAAGTGCCAAGACCCGGTGCTTAAGCGTCAGTGGCAGTTACTAAACAAGTAAAATCGATTTTCACGAATTTTGAAGAGGTTTTTGAGGCACCCATTGGTTTAATAGGTGGTTGTAACCACTATTGACGAAAATTATCATCAAAGGATGCATCTCTTAGGCAAATGCATCGAATCAAGATACATTTTGAAGAGATCCCAAGGCACATCATGGAAAGCTATAAAAGAAAGAAGAGAGGACATAGAAAAGAGTCTTGAAACTATTGGCAAGTTTTGAAAGTTCTTTTCAGGAGAGTTAGTTCGGAGAGCTTCTCAGGAACCACTTTTTGTTATTTTTTATTAGTGCTTATAAAAGAGAAGAGGTTCAAAAGAACTTCAAGAGTTTGGTGGAGGACTTGAGATAAGTTGTTATATTTTTGTTTTAGACTACTTTTGATTTTAATTAAGACTTGTTGTTAGTTTGACAATGATTTCTTCTTTTAAACTAAAGTGTGGTTTCATTTTCTCCATGGATTCTGAATAGTTTTCTTTATTTTTCTTCTTAGAGTGATAAGTAATTGAGTTTTGGATGGAAGTTGTGGAGAGTATTCATCTTTAATGTTGGAAGAAGTTGTGAGATTTAAATACATGCACTTCATTTCCTTCTTAATTTGGTCAATGAAGATGTTAAAATTTATTGTGAGAACATGTAAGAACCGAGCTGGTATTTTCTCAATANCGAATCAAGACACATTTTGAAGAGATCCCAAAACACCTCTTGGAAAACTATAAAAGAAAGAAGAGAGGACTTGGAAAAGGGTCATGAAAATATTGGCAAGTTTTGAAAGTTCCTCTGGGGAGTTAGTTCAGAGAGATTTTCAGGAACCATTTTTTATTTACTTTATCTTTTTTCTTATTTGTTTTGAGTGATTGAAAAGAGAAGAGATTAAAAGGAACTTCAAGAGTTTGGTGGAGGACTTGAGATAAGTTTTTATTTTTTTGTTTTAAACTACTTTTGGTTTTAATCAAGACTTGTTGTTGGTTTGGCAATGATTTCTTTTTTTAAACTAAAGTGTGGTTTTATTTTCTCCATGAATTCTGAATAGTTTTTCTTATATTTCTTTTTAAAATGATAAGTAATTAAGTTTTGGATGGAAGTTGTGAAGAGTATTGATCTGTAATGATGGAAGAAGTTGTGATGATTTAAATTTATGCACTGCATTTACTTCTTGATTTGGCCAATCCAGATGTTAAAATTTGTTGTGAGAACATGTAAGAACCAGGTTGGTATTGTCTTAGTCAACAATTGAAAAGAATCACATGAGGTTGTATGAATGAGAATGTAGTTCATATGATTGAGTGCAAATAAATAGAGAAATATTCATTGTTGGGTGTAGAGTTAGAGGACTTTAAATGACAGGTTAAAGTCCCCAAGTTGGTTCATTATTTTAGGTTATGATACGAGAATGTTAGCCCCCAGGTGGAGGAAATCGAGGGAACTATAGAGTGAGAGCTAGTATCTTCCCAGCCTAGCCGGTCTTCATAATTATTCAAACTTTAAATTAGTCAATGTTCTTTATAACATCTCTAGTAAGGATAAAAAATATTATTGAAACTTTAAATTAGCTAATGTTCTTTATAGCAACTCTAGTAAGGGTAAAGAATATTATTGCTCTATTTGACACAACACAATTTGCATACTTCCACAACAGAATTCCTATACTTATTACTGATTCATCATAAGAAGAAGAAGTTTTCATATTAAGTACTTTTCACTACCATACTTCCACAACAGAATTCCTATACTTATTACTGATTCATGATAAGAAGAAAAATATTTTTATATTATGTACTTTTCTTCTACAAAAACTTTAGTTATATTTTTAAGTTGTTACTGTTTCGTTAAAATATCAAAAATACCAAAAATATTTAAATTTTAAATTCCTACAAAAATCATTTTTAGTTTAAGTAATTATCTTTTTAAAAATAAAAAAACTTTCTAAAAAATGCATATTGCATAATCTTCCCTGTGGGTACGATATTCAGGTCTTAATCAAAAAGTTATATATTACTTGATAACGATGCGTATACTTGCATAATTTCCTAATATAAATATATATAAATTAAAAGGTTAAATTCTTATTTTTCTTCAAGATCAAGTTTTTGGTTTTGTTGCAAAATAAGGAAATATAGATAAAAAATACCATAAAAACTATTGTTATACTGTGCATAAGTATTAGGTACGGGATCACCCACCCCAAACACTATTGTGCTCTCTTTAGGGATGGTGTATATATCAAGCCTACCCCGTGTGTAATTCTTCCTAATGAGAATTACACTACTTAACTTCTTACGACACCACTCAGGAACATCGTAGGTATTTCACATCGTGTCCTTGACATAGGTCACATTTCCAAGCCTCTGACCTACCTAGTGTACAATGTATCTCCATTCGGGTACATGATTCGCACCTCGCCTAGGTCACGCTCCTCAGCCTTTGAACCTATTTGGTGTACGAGTCCTACTACCCATAACCCACGGTAACGTCCAACATTTCCATGAGCACATCTTTTTGCATGGCGCATGTGTTTTCTTGTTTGTATGATGCATTACATATTGTGTGTGCCTATCATTTGTTTGTGTGTTTGGTCACTATTAAAGCTAACCCCGTTGTGGTGTCCTATACCCTAGGTAGCTGAGTACAACATCACTTGTGCGATTTGTCTTGCATTTTCATCTTTGCACTGTTGGTGTTTTTGTCATTAGATATGTCTTCATATACTTGTGACAAATATTTGCTATCTGGTGATCACTCCTATCTTGATGAAGTGATCACAGGACACTAGATCACTTTGCATCTGCATGTACAATCCTCGATTGTCTCGACGACAAATCTGGCACATTAGTTGGGTGACATGTTGTTGGTCATGATGCGTTAACAAACATTGCTCACGAGGATGTCTCGGCGGGTAATGTCAACTAGCACATCGTGATTAGCATGCATATGTTGTGTTAAGGTTTCAAGGGATCTAATAGGCGTCACTTAGGCTTTTTTTTTTCTTAAGAACTATTTTAAAAATAAAATATATTATATTTTTATATACCTTATGCATCATATTTTAAAGATCTGTTTTGAAACTTTTTCCTCAGCTTGGACCAAACACATGGTCAATATTTTAAAAATTTTGTTCATACAAAACTTGCATTTGGTGGCATCTCTTAGAATCTTTGGATCCTTAGGATGGAGCTGAGGTCGACCTCATCAAAGCATACACCATCCTTTTACTCGCACTGCCTTGCACGCACACTTAGATGTTGTGGTTAGGACACATTGTTTCTAGATGCTTGTGAGTTTGACAAGCTTACTATGAGCCCTTATATCAATTTTGAGAACATGAATTATGATGGTTTTGAATTGATACATTCTAATATTTAAGGACCTTGTTCTACGAATTCTATGAATGTTTATTGATACTTTGTAACCTTTACTAATTGCTTTTCTCGTGTTACTTGGTTATATTTTGATGAAAAATATAAGTGATGTGATTGCTTGCTTTAAGGACTTCCACAAGATGATTCAGACTCAAAATTGTGCGGTACTCAAGGTATTGACGTCTAATAATGGACCAAAGTATACCAACAAAGCATTTGGGAAATATTTATCAGTCCAAAGGAAACAATATCAAACCACATGTACATACACACCGACACAAAATGAAGTAGCAGAAAGGAAGAATAGACACTCTCCAGAGGTCTTACATTAGAAACACCAATATTTTGCTAAAATAATGAAATAGTAACTTTTGATAGTAGATATTATTTATGCTCTCACCTTTTATTACAATTTATTGTGGTATGGACCTTTCACTCTCAACTATCATTTATTAAATTGATATCAAAGCCTGAGTTAATGTCAACATGTGACCTAGAAATGAGTCCCCCTAATAAAAGTGAGAAAATTTTGATTAGCCCAGTATAGAAATAGCATGCTATGTAATCCCAAGTTATTTGGAGAGGCATCGTCAATTAAGATGAGATTCAAGCTCCCTAGAAAGGTGTATTAGAAAAAGTGAGTTCCCCATCCACCATTGTGGCTCCTAACATGAGGTTTTGTCAACAAGGAGTGTAAAACTTTATTAACGACTCCAATGAGAATTTTGCATACATCATAACTTGTCGTGTTTACAAAAATTATCACGTGACTTTCTTTCAGCAGACATCCACCCAAACATCTAAATTCATAATAAAAGCCGATCATACTTTTTTAGCCTTTCCAATTTTCAATGATTTAATCATAAAATGCACAAATACATGAGTTCATAGCTTTTTTGTTTTTTTTTTAAATAAAATTGAAGTACAATATATAATACAAACTCATGAACAAGTTCATATTTTTTTCTAATTTGTCTTTCAAATGCCCCAAAAATGTCCATGCAATTTATGGGAGAATTTGGAAAGAAAATTATCATATGTATTATATGTATTGTCATCATTGCATTATCAGCATATCTTCCAGCACCACATTCTAATAAAGACCGAATTCAATGAAAAATACAGTGACTTTAATTCCATAATATACCACATTTCTCTACTTCAATCCATCTATCATATAAATTTGATCCCATATGATCTCTAAGGTACAAATTGATAGAAATATGGCTGCACGCCACACATACACACACAAATATCTATATCTATATATATATATATATATATAAACTATCAAATTAATATCATAACAAGTGAAGATGCTTCAAACAGAATCCAATAATCTAAACAGTGAAAAACTTCATAAAATTTTCACCATCTTGTATTGTAACATTTGTAACATGTTACAAATAACCATTTCAGAAACTAAGGGAAGAAAGAACCCTCATCTTTGCAGCTACCAAATTCACTAGCACTAAAATTACACTCCTACAATCTTAACACAACCTTCTCTTATCAAAGAGCAAGAATAATCACTACAAAAGCAAACGCTCTGGCCCGCGCTAGTACAGAATCAACTTAGAAAATTAGAAAAACTATGGGTGTTGCTAAGGCCTTCCCAAGCACAATAGCTACCAAAAGCCTAGCCATTATCATTATATTAAGTGAAAATTTGACCAATTTTCTTAGCGAAGTCATCTTCATCTTCTTCAGGATCTAGATCTGCATCTAGATCGCCGACGTAGTCATCTTCCCTCTTGGAATCTCCACCTTCCACTGTAGCACAATAATATTCACCATCTTTCTGATCGGTATAATCCGGCTCTTCTCCGTCTTCCATGGCATCTCGGGCTACTGTTTCATCTCCAGCATCTTTCTGTTCATAATTTATTTGTTCATCCTCAGCAGTTACTCTATCATTGCAGCCACCAGATATTGCATGATTCTCAGACAAAGACTCTCTTTTCCTTTTAAGAAGAATGCTCAGTGGCATAGGGCCTTCAAATTCAACAGAAGCTTCAGAATCTCGAAGCCTTGAGTGGCCTTGAGAGTTTCTATCTGCCTTGGCGCCTTTCAGCTCTTCAAGTCTTCTTGGACCAACGAAGTTTAGAAGATCCACAGCATCTCTTGATTTCTGTTGCCTACCAAAGTATCTTGGATTGGCAAAAGATTCCGCAGTTGGTCTCCAACCCAATCTCTGTCCAAGACTTCTATATTTACCTGATGGTCTAACAGGCAAATCGGAACGAATTTCTGGGCAGGGTTGCTTGGGGAGTGTAATTCTACCTCTCAGGCGAGTGTTAATGGCGCTACCATGAAGAGGGTTATCCTTCTTCTTGTAGGAGTTATGTGCATGGTATCCATCTCTCATGTTCCTATCATGTTTCCCGTAGGGTTCGTTGTAATGAACAGAACTCGTGGCAGAAAAATAGCCATTTTGCCTTCTTTGCTTCCTGAGCCGATGACGGAGATCTGATGCATCCATTTCATCAGGACTCCTGAGCCTCCGCGACGAACCTCTTTCAGTGTATAATGGTCTATCTGACAACCTCTCAAAGNTTCATCAGGACTCCTGAGCCTCCGCGACGAACCTCTTTCAGTGTATAATGGTCTATCTGACAACCTCTCAAAAGCAGAAGAAATCACTTGTTGATCCCAATCGTCACCATTCTGCTCAATGCCATAATGGAAGTCACCAGCTCTATCATGTCTAAACCTATCCAATCTAGTAGAAGACTCATAATCAGAGAGATAATGGTCATAATCTTCTTCACGGTTGACATTTCTTTTTCCTTCAGTAACTACACCTCTGAAACTATCTTGCTCGTAAAAGTAATCAGTATCCCTCACAACATGATCAACAAGAACATCAAATCCAGGAGAAGAATCTCTGAAAACCTCCTCGGCAGCCTGGGCGTCATGGTGATGCCGAAGTGGAGACTGAAGTTGATGATTTAAAGGGCTTTCCAGTTCAGCGTAGCCAACTTCAGAAGATTCCATAAAAATTTCACCAGCCTCCGTTCTCTGCCTATCAGGCTGAACATGAAGATTCTGAGATGAAGAATAACTGCTGCTACTTCTAACAGGATCATAAGTTGTCTGAGATCTAGCAAGCCCATTTCTGGATCCTGGAGTGCTCTCCACAGCCCGACCGCCTTCTCGTAATGAGGGAGATCCATTAGCTAGCTTTTCAGCACCAATGTTCAATGCAGCAGGCAAGTTCTGCTGATTCTTACGTTCTGTGATTTTTGCAGCATCCTTTTCAGATGTTTCTAATTGCATAGCGATTTGTGCAGAAATCTTCACATTCTGCTTTGCTACGGGATTAGCAGCAGATGGTGGTCCGTGCATGAAAGGACACTTGTCACCTTTCAAACAGGCACCCTTTAGATAGTAGTAACAGGGAACATTGTTTCTGCCAAAATTATAAGTAAAAGACTTTGCCATTGGTAACGGCATGGATGGAGGCACATGTGAAAAAGCAGCAGTTTTCGCTGAAGTAGTCCTGGGACTTACAATCATCCCATCAAGTGGCTGCAAAAAGAGCAATAATGAATGTGACATGCGAAGGAAATCTAACTTTCTATAACGACTATAGAAACTAGCTATTGCATTTTTTTGTGTTAATGTGTCCCAATCATAGAAAAATTTGACTTCGATGAATATGACACATTTTGCAATGCAAAGAAAAAAAGAGATACAACTACCAACTTTTTATTTAGATTTTCGAATATTATGAGTATAAGTGTTGAAATAGTCTCTTGACTATACACATGGGGTCATTTTAATTCCAGAGCCTATAAAAATGTCAAAATAGTTTACAAACTCTTTTAATATAGGCTGAAATAGTCCTCAAAGATATTATTTTAGCTCACATAAAAAGAGTATAGGAAATAAATTGACACTTTTACAAGGCTCTGTGACTAAAATGACCACGGTGAAAGAGGCATGGGACCATTTTGATACTTTCTCTACATATTATAGTAGCATTAATGAAAATTTGAAACCAAACTAACCGGATGACGGAAAAAGCATTTTGGATTCAAGCATTTGCCACTTAACCAGAATTTGCAGTCCCTGGGGTTAATCCTAGCATCCTCACTGTGGCGATATTCACATTCACTTCCCTATATGAAGACTAATGGTAAGAACCTTGATGAAATTTAACAGATAAAGAAATGCAGAAGTGAAAAGGTATCAGCTAAATTACAAAGCCTCCATGGCAATCTCAGAAATAAATAAAAAAAAGAATGATTTAAACGCATGTTAGTCGGACTCGCAAAATCAAAGCTCAACAAGAGCCAGGTCAATATCTTCAAGATTGCACTAAGAAGACAGGTTATTGAAAGATGAGAAATACAAATTGTCATATGGTAAAAAGCCAACCTAAGTCAGCGGCTTAATTACAGCTCAGCTTTTGTCATATTATCTATAACCCTGATTCAATAAATAGGGTTACATATTGTAAATGTTTTAATGATTGATAATTGAATAAATGAAATTATTTATAACAAATTGACCTGTCTTTAGAACTATACATGTTAATCTCTCCAAATTGTGTATGCCAGGTTTGAAAAAGCGAAATCGGAAACTAAAATAATTCATAAAACATAAACTATCAGTATATATTTTTAAGTTTTTCATAAAGACAAACCTTAAATCTCGATATTAAATGCTGATATAAAATGAAATTTAAAATTACCAATCATTTAACATATAAATAAATTATAAGGACCAAGATTCACAATAGTTTCATCCTCACTGCCATCATCTTCAAAAAAATCATCTAATACATGAATTTAATCGTCATCTGATCTGACTCTGGTCATTAGAATCTAAATCTTCTTTAATCACTACATTTTTTTATTATTCTTTATAATAATTAACATAAATATCATATAATTTAAAATAGATTAATTAATTAATTACACAATTAAGTCATAATTAAAGTACCTTTTGACATTTTGAGTCAAACAATTCTTATGATATCTAACACCAAAATTTTGATACTTACTTGAGATAACATTTTGATTTTATTATCATATAAAAACACATGCCTGAACTGTGTGTTTTACCGTACAAAAATTAGAATTAGTAGTACTTTTGATGTGATGCTAGGGATTAGTAACAATAGAAAATATTTTAGTTTAGTTGGATAAAAAAATACATAAGAATTGTGGTTATCTGTGTAAGTTCCTCTAATAAAATATAATATATATTTTTTATATAATCTAACTAAGGAACTACCTCAAACACTTCAAGTTATAAAATACCAAGGCGTAAGCATTCGATAAAAGAGACGTAAGCCTGATTGATCATAGCGATTGGTGAGGCTTAAGCCTCATGGTAGTTTTTTAGCACATCAATTAGAGGTGCCCTTCAAGACATGAGCACGGAACTCCCTTTTAAACAATGGTGTAGTGTAGTTACTTTTCTCCTTCATCAATTTGGCATCTAATACATAATCTTAACCAGTCCCCAAAAAAACATAAATCTATCCTGCATCCCACATTCCACAACCTCATATCTCGCATTCACTCACAAATCAAGCTCTAGCATATTGCATGCAGTCTACCTCCAATCTTGCATGCACTGCATAAGAGCAGTATAAGTAGTGCATGCCATCAACTGGTTTGAGCATATCAGACCTCACTGGTCATGAGCATCACCATTCACAATCATCATAGGCGTCCAACCCATACGTAGCCATTATCGTGGCCCTCATAGTTATGAGCACATCCTCCCCATCATGGCCCTCATAGTTATGAGCATCCTCCCCATCATGACCCACTATCATGTCCGCAACTCACTCTTGTAACCCTTGCATATCCTCTCAATGCATTCATTTCCAATCCTACACCCACAATCTACCGCACACCATCACGCTATATTTCTCCTCCTTTTATTTTCAAACCCTGAAACATTTTAACATGCCCCTACTATATGGAAAAAAAAACTCATAACGTCGCCCTCTTCGGTATCCCATCTAGTCAAACATCAACTTAAAAAAAATCTTGATTTTGACCTCTTTGATAACATCATGTACTAGATTGTGATAGGGGTGTTAAAAATTAACCAGAGACGCCAGCCCGACCCAAACTCGATTCTCGTTGATCTGATTAATTTTCGAATCGACTTCAGGTCTAGAATTCTAACCAAATTAAATCTTTTGTTCAAGTTCAGATTGACCCACCAAACCAAATGTGACACAATGCTGACTCACTAATGGGTCACATGAGTTGTGTTTGGATCAATCATGTTGAGAGCGGGTTGGGTTTGGGTCACAAACTTTTTACACGATTAATTTTAGGCTGGAGTTTGGATCACATAATCTTAGGCTGGGTCAATTTCAGGTAAAACCTGAAACCCACACATAAATCTGATTTAGCACCACTAGATTTTGATTTCAATGGACTCATCATTGACCATTCATCATCAACCACAACTTTAAGTAGATATTCTACCTGCATGGAGATTGTAGTTTTCTGGTGTTTAACCATATTATAAGATATTGATTCAAGGCACCTTCAACTCATTGCATAGAGTTCAAACACATTCATCGAGTCTAGTTCTTATGTCTATAGAAGATCACATGACATATTTTTCTTCTCTTTATTATGCATTTTCATTTTTTACTCTTGTTTCATACGACATTGGAATAAATATAAAGTTAATATGTTTCCACTACTGTCCAAGTCATTTTGGCCTTAAGTATACGAAGGCGAAAAAATACAAGTCGAATAATAACAATTTGAACCTCTTTTAGCATTTTTTTTATCATCATTTCACTACCACTTAGCTGTGACCACACTAGTTGATCTCCCATTCATTTTTTTACCACGATATTTCACATCCACCCTACTTTCTCTCCCACATGCCTCCCACCTTTATTCTTTACTCATGGCAAACTTCTTGAATTACCCTCATAGATTAATCCTTTGATCATTAAAATTCATATAAATCCTCGAAACCCTAAAAACGTTTCTTCAAACTCCACAAACATTCATTTATCTCCCCTTTTGACACATAACCAATGCCTCCAATGAATCTTGGGATTCTTTGGTCACCACTATGTATAGGACCCATTGTATCTTGTATGGTTATATCTTTTGAATGAATAAAGCATAGCTATCATTTTCTAACTTTGAACGTGGCTTTGTATGCTTTTCACCCCATAGAGCTTTTGTTGTGAGAATATAAAAGACCTAAGATAAGGACTTTCAAGGAAAAAAAAAGAATCCAATACAATAAAGATCCATTAAAATTTTTATGTGAAGTCATTGANCACATGCCTGAACTGTGTGTTTTACCGTACAAAAATTAGAATTAGTAGTACTTTTGATGTGATGCTAGGGATTAGTTACAATAGAAAATATTTTAGTTTAGTTGGATAAAAAAATACATAAGAATTGTGGTTATCTGGGTAAATTCCTCTAATAAAATATAATATATATTTTTTATATAATCTAACTAAGGAACTACCTCAAACACTTCAAGTTATAAAATACCAAGGCGTAAGCATTCGATAAAAGAGACGTAAGCCTAATTGCTCATAGCGATTGGTGAGGCTTAAGCCTCATGGTAGTTTTTGAGCACATCAATTAGAGGTGCCCTTCAAGACATGAGCTCGGAACTCCCTTTTAAACAATGGTGTAGTGTAGTTACTTTTCTCCTTCATCAATTTGGCATCTAATACATAATCTTAACCAGTCCCCAAAAAAACTAAGCTTAACAAACATAAATCTATCCTGCATCCCACATTCCAAAACCTCATATCTCGGATTCACTCACAAATCAAGCTCTAGCATATTGCATGCAGTCTACCTCCAATCTTGCATGCACTGCATAAGAGCAGTATAAGTAGTGCGTGCCATCAACTGGTTTGAGCATATCAGACCTCACTGGTCATGAGAATCACCATTCAAAATCATCTTGGGCGTCCAACCCATACGTAGCCATTATCGTGGCCCTCATAGTTATGAGCACATCCTCCCCATCAAGGCCCTCATGTTATGAGCGCATCCTCCCCATCATGACCCACTATCATGTCCACAACTCACTCTTGTAACCCTTGCATATCCTCTCAATGCATTCATTTGGGCGTCCAACCCATACGTAGCCATTATCGTGGCCCTCATAGTTATGAGCACATCCTCCCCATCAAGGCCCTCATGTTATGAGCGCATCCTCCCCATCATGACCCACTATCATGTCCACAACTCACTCTTGTAACCCTTGCATATCCTCTCAATGCATTCATTTCCAATCCTACACCCACAATCTACCGCACACCATCACGCTATATTTCTCCTCCTTTTATCTTCAAACCCCGAAACATTTCAACATGCCCCTACTATATGGAAAAAAAAAACTCACAACAACACGTCGCCCTCTTCGGTATCCCATCTAGTCAAGCATCAACTTAAAAAAAATTTTGATTTTGACCTCTTTGATAACATCATGTACTAGATTGTGATAGGGATGTCAAAAATTGACCAGAGACGCCAGCCCGACCCAAACTCGATTCTCGTTGATCTGATTAATTTTCGAGTCGACTTCAGGTTAGAATTCTAACCAAATTAAATCTTTTGTTCAAGTTCAGATTGACCCATCAAACCAAATGTGACACAAAGCTGACTCACTAATGGATCACATGAGTTGTGTTTGGAACAATCATGTTGAGAGCGGCTTGGGTTTAGGTCACAAACTTTTTACACGATTAATTTTAGGTTGGAGTTTGGATCACATAATCTTAGGCTGTGTCAATTTCAGGTAAAACCTGAAACCCACACATAAATCTGATTTAACACCACTAGATTTTGATTTCAATGGACTCATCATTGACCATTCATCATCAACCACAACTTTAAGTAGATATTCTACCTGCATGGAGATTGTAGTTTTCTGGTGTTTAACCATATTATAAGATATTGATTCAAGGCACCTTCAACTCATTGCATAGAGTTCAAACACAATCATCGAGTCTAGTTCTTATGTATATAGAAGATCACATGACATGCTTTTCTTCTCTTTATTATGTATTTTCATTTTTTACTCGTGTTTCATACGACGTTGAAATAAATATAAAGTTAATATGTTTCTACTACTATCTCAAGTTATTTTGGCCTTATGTATATGAAGGCGAAAAAATACAAGTTGAATAATAACAATTTGAACCTCTTTTAGCATTTTTTTTATTATCATTTCACTACCACTTAGCTGTGACCACACTAGTTGATCTCCCATTCATTTTTTTACCACGATATTTCACATCCACCCCACTTTCTCTCCCACATGCCTCCCACCTTTATTCTTTACTCCTGACAAACTTCTTGAATTACCCTCTTAGATTAATCCTTTGATCATTAAAATTTATATAAATCCTCGAAACCCTAAAAACGTTTCTTCAAACTCCACAAACATTCCATTTATCTCCCCTTTTGACACATAACCAATGCCTCCAATGAATCTTGGGATTCTTTGGTCACCACTATGTATAGGACCCATTGTATCTTGTATGGTTATATCTTTTGAATGAATAAAGCCTAGCTATCATCTTCTAACTTTGAACGTGGCGTTGTATGCTTTTCACCCAATAGAACTTTTGTTGTGAGAATATAAAAGTCCTAAGATAAGGACTTTCAAGGAAAAAAAGGAATCCAATACAATAAAGATCCATTAAAATTTTTATGTGAAGTCATTGATACAAACCAAACCGATTTATTCCATAGAAATTAGCATAAACAAACATCTCATTTCACCAATCTCAAATCGAAATGAAACATCATCACACAACTCACATGAATACATAAAAAATAAACACCTATAATTCGAGAGGTAAGCGATCTCTCCCAAGTCCTACAATTCGAGAGGTGGGATATCTCCCCCATATCCTAACCCTAAGACTCAAGACAATAATCCCATGCATACCTTAACCCTAAACATATTAGTTTTATTTATATCCACATAATAATAAATACTAAAAGAATAAGTTGCCCTAAGGCTGAAAAAGTACTAAATTACCCTTAAACGCTTACATAACACTACTCCCCTCCCAAAAAGACATATTGTCCTCAAGATGGAAAAAAAAAAACTGTCGTTGAATCATGTCGTATGGATTCCACGCCGTGTCATTATCTAGCAGTCCTTTCCATTTAATTAGAAATCCTTAGTGACCCTCACGAATTCAAAACGCAACCATGTGAAAATCCTTTGGCTGCATCTGAATCTGTTGGAACCTTGAATTCAAGTCGATCATTAAGAATATCGTCACTCTAAACAACTCATCCAATAGCTCATCGACCACCAAAATCTATGTCAACTCCGTATCACGAGTCTCTTCCATGTTATGCAACTTAATCAAGAATCCCAACCCTGTGAATTGAATTGCCATCGCCAATGTCTTGAGCATAACCAAAGTCTTGCACAGACTAGATTCACCGTGAAGCACCACCAACTTGTCTCCCATTTGAATACTCTGTAGTGTCAAAATCAGTCCTTTACAAACTCCTATGCTCTTCTACACATGTCTCGTTTCTATCACTACTCATGAATCACCTTCCTTCTGGAAAGTTATCGTAGTAAAAGACATGGATGCGATTGGAAGCAGCCCTCCTCCAGTCCTCTGGGATCCCGCCCAATGTGGTTCCCTATTTAGGTTATCTTCCCCAACCCTGAATTGCACTTCGTCCTGTTCTGTCACTTGTCACTTGCCCCAAACATTAAGATGTCGTGCAATTCACTCTATGTTGCCTATCAAATCCGCTCCTAACTCCTTCACTCGATCATGCCTATTTTCGTTTATTCTAGCTATTTGAATGTTGCTCTATTCTTCCAAGTGTTGTTGCCCCAATTCACTTTTGATTCCTTCACTTGATATTGTAGTTCCCAATTCACCTAAAGTAGCAATGCTGCCCTAATGTCGCGTGAATCCTTCTAATAGTTGTTGTTTGCATCCGTTCTCAACCGCGTCGCTCAATCCCACAAAAGTAGGAAAGGGGGAAGAGGGTGGGGTTGGGTGGGGAGGGGGTGATTTTGTGTAAAATTCCATGATCTTCTTTGTCATTTCTTCTAGAACCGTGATTCATCGCTCAAACTGCCCTTCCATGGACGAAAAATGTTCCTTTATGGACGAGAAACACTCATCTATTTCAGATCTGATGTGGCTTAAAAATTTCTCTAATTTCTTCTCAAAAGCATCAATTTTCTTGGCTGTCATTATTCCCGGGATGATTTTTATCATAGAGGTGCAGTGGATTAGTGTGATTGCTTTTGAATACAAAATCGCAGTTGTATCAGTAGGTTTGGTCGTTGCTTGCAACTATATTAGTGCATATGTACCATGAGCTCTACCTCAAACTAATCGTGTCTATACTGCGAGTCCTTAAACCACATCTGTTTCGTGACTAGGGCACTCACTACGACCCAACGTTGGCTTCCAATGCTCACCACGATTCTAACGTGTCTCATGAAGGTATAACAATTTTTTGCAATTAGGACACGCCACAATCTATAGTGGATAACCAGCTAGCTCAATTGCGATCGACTATATTTTCACAAGGCATGTCGCGATCTCCTCGTTGCTTCCCAACTAGCTCGACCATGATTGTATTGTGATATTTGAAACTCTATAAGCGCTTATCTCGTAGATTTTCGGAATCGAATGCTCTAATACCAATTTTGTAAAAACAGAACCGATTTTTTTACATATATTAGGGCAAACAAATATTTCATTTCACCAATCTCAAATTAAAGTAATACAACACCACAAAACTCACACGAAAACATAAAAGATGAGCACCTACACTTCAAGAGGTAAATGATCTCTCCCAAATCCTACAATTCTAGAGGTAGGAAATATCTCTCAAAGTCTAATCCTAAAATTCAAGACAACAATCTAATGCACACCCTAATCCTAAACATATTAGCCCTATTTATACCCCCATAATAATAAATACTAAAAGATTAAATTTCCCTTATATTAATAAAGGAGTAAATGTGCTTAAGAGCCGCCATAACAGCCACATCAATGGAAGTTTCATGAAAGAAATTGCCAATCAAATTTTAAGAAACACATGAATAACGTAGGATACAAATTTGGTAGAACTTAGCTCGTAAATGTTAAAAATTATTTGGAGAATGTTTCACTACTATATCACTGGCTTATTGTTATTTCTGAATGCTATAAGTTGAAGAGTAGCCTTTGCGCTTGTGCTCATAGCAAAGTCAACCATCAATCTATTCATATAATAATACAAATTAAATTTAATCACTAAATTGATTGACTAATTCTCAACATATTGATATTTGAAATTAAGATAATATCATGCAGCATACATATATGAATGAAGCTAATAATCCCACTTATCAATTATTTCCAAAATTACTTTATAGCAAAATTCCTCCTCTCTAAATTTTGTGCTATCAGCTCCTTCATTAATATTGTGCATTATAAACGAAATANATACATATATGAATGAAGCTAATAATCCCACTTATCAATTATTTCCAAAATTACTTTATAGCAAAATTCCTCTCTAAATTTTGTGCTATCAGCTCCTTGATTAATATTGTGCATTACAAACGAAATCTATAGCTAGCTTTTTCTTTGCATCAATCAATCTTAAAAACGACCGAGAGCTTAGCCATTCTTATTATATAAGTCATGCTTAATCAAAATCTATCATCAAAATAATTTTCCTATCTTTTTTGCTTTCAAGTTTCTTAGCCAAACCTCAATTTAACCAATATGTGTAGAGGAAGACAGCCTCCAAAAGGATGTCTTGCTTCCAAGGTGCTTTGTAAAGTCAAATAAGTTGTAGCAAATATAAAAATTGCAAATCGTAGGAGTTCTTCCTTAGAAAACTCTCATATGTTGTAACAAATACAATAATTGCAAGTTGTAAGACTTCTTTCTTAGAAAACTAATTTGTCAAAGCCAAAGCCAAACTATGATTATTAATGAACCTGCTAGTATTCTTTGCCATGGTCAAGGCGTTCCTGTGCACAAAAAACTTTTCAAAGTCTTCAAGGATTAATGTGTTGCACGTACATATGCTTCCTCTTTTCTATCTATTACTTTCCAATGCCTTGTATGCACCAGCAATGTTAGTAAGAACATAGAAAGCTAAATGCACTACAATCTGCTCTATAACCCCATCCAAAAAAAAAAAAAAACTTTAACTCCTTCACCTGATCCAATGCTTTAACCAACTTCGAAGAAATAATATTGTAGAGATTAGTAACTAGTATGTTGATAAAGCTTTTCATATCAGATTAACCATCAAACGAGATTGTGATTCCAGTATATGTCCAAATTTTTTTAATATCCATAATTAAGTTTCTCAATGTTATTCATTCCTCCATCAATTCCCAAGTTCTAAGCTCATACACAAATGAAAGTTTAAGAACTAAACCATAGGAGCGTATAGAATCAATCATGTTGAAATATAATAGGAAAATTGTCACATTAAATGGAATAGTAATTTCAAAGAAGAATCTTTTCATGTCCGTATAAAGACACCTCCGAGCCTCCCTTGCATTTTAAGGAGACATTCAATGAACTTATCTCACACTATCATCCTTACCATGCTCCATTTTCATCAAATATCAATCTCTTTTTTCACCTCTATTTGATGGTTGTGCCAAAAAATACCATGAACATTTGCCACTAAGGCCACTATTATAAAATCTACTCTATAATAAAATTGTCATTGTGTCAGCTGCTTCGATATTGTTTGATCATGTATGCATGAATCTCCTCTTTTGCCTCCTCAACCACTTTAGCACGTGTCATAAAATTCTTATGAGAATAAAAAAAATGTTTTTTCTTACTTTTGTTTTACCACATTTAATAACTTTATGACAATAGTTGGACTGCAAGTAGGAATGTCTTCTCATTCCCTCCATTTACACTTGCATATTAATTTTTCATACCGGAGTTTTTATATTTCCAACTGAATATGAGAGATGGTGTAGAAAGAGGAGATATGATAGAGGAGGACAATTAGGAAGACAGCAATGGTGATGATGGCATTGTAGCAGGAAGGCAGCAATGTGCTGTTGAAAAGAGAGTGGAGTCAGCGAGTGGGACTATGTGAAACCTGGGGTCAAGCAGCAGGTCTATGCAACGGCCTTAGATTAAGTTTTAATGAATTGAAAAAAAATAAAATGGTGTATCAGGAACAGCCCTGAAGATCCAATGAAGCCTTCGCCTAACCCTAAAATTTTGATAAATCCTCTAACCCTAAAATTTGATATCTTCCTTATTGCGAAGGGGTGTGCTCAAACATGTTGAGTCACACAACTCATCAAAGATCCAATGAAGCCTTCGCCTCATGGAAAGTTTTGCCAAAACGTGTTGACATGGACCTCAAGGAGCACCTTGTACCGCACAATTTTAAATCATAAGCATACTAAGTCTACGATAAATTTGAGGATATACAATGGTTGCATTCTTGTGATGTGAAGTACCGTTATACCCTTAGAGGTGTCAATAATGACCCGAGACAGACTCAACTAAAAAAATATAGGTTTGATTTGACCTGAGTACTATATGGGCTGGGTTTTGTATAAAATGTCAACCTGCTTAATATTTTGAGTTGATTGATCTGAAAACCCAAAAATCAACCTGAAAATAACCATTTAATTTTAGGGTCGAAAATACATCCTCGCCTTAACCAATTGATGACACTCAACAACTTATATTCGAGTTAGTTGGATTGTGTTAACACAAAAAATAGTTAGGTAAGTTAGGTTTGAGTCAAATGTGCATGTGTTGGATTCAGGTTAAACATTTTGATATGTATAATAAATGGATTTGAATTGAGTCATGCAGTTTCAAGTTGGTCGAACTCAAATCAACTTGAATCCAACCTAACCCTATCTTTGACTAGCTCCAATATATGTTCAAGGCAGCATACTACATTGTGTAGACAAAAATAAAGCTCAAGTTGTGATGAATGTAATTAAAAATCTAGAGTAAAACTAGAGCAATCAAGGACAAAAGCATTCATTCTTGTTTAAATCTAAGTTTGATGTATATTGTTGCAAAACATAGTTGTATTTTGTGGGCTATGGGATGTATAATTATAGATCTTAGCTAAAAACGTTCAACAATTTATGTCAAGTATTGTTTGCTAGCTTGTTCACTTTTCAGCATGTTACTTGTTTATTGCTTTCATATTAATTGCTTTAGAATGGCCCGGGTAATTTACATACACATAAGTCTTATGACTAAATCTTCTATAAATAATATGTCTATGAACCTAAGAAGTCAATATGGGTCAAGCTAACTCATTATGCATCCTTATGGCCAAAGTTGACCCAAAGTACTTATTTCTCTATTTTTTATAAACCTTTGTCAACAGCTATGATCCGCAAATGCAAGAAAAATCCTGAGTAAGAAATTTATTGATGAGGTTTAGCTTACATGATTAGCATCTTTAAAAGTTTATTTGAGTTTTAATTAATCAACTATTTTAATTAATTTGGGTTCAAATTTTAATGTTAACGACTTAATTTAAACATACTGTTAATAGAAAATTAATGCATTAACAATTTTCTTAAACCATAAAGATCAAGAATTGTGTTAAGCTCATAAAATTCTTTCAATGGTTCATGTTAAGTCAAAATTTTGTCCAACTAAAATAAAAATAACCCGATATAATAATTATAATATGATAAAAAATGGAATTCATCAGACAAGACAGGCACAAAAGAGATATCTTAAAAATGAAAATAAGTAGTGGCTTCATGAAAGAAGGTATAGTTTAGATGTGATCCACCCCAACTTTGATATCTGATTAGCTAAAGACACAAAAAAATGACTAAAGCTAATGTCTTCACAATGAAAACTTCTCAGCATAAATTTTTTTTAGCTTAAGCTTCTTTAAAATGAAATGGAAAAACCAAAACCAAAGATGTCATTAACTTTTATTTTTATTTCAAGTTAAAAAAAAAGTAAGTCGTTAACTACACAACTAAGCATCACACAAGACATGGTCTGAACAAACATTTGATGGACATTTTTCCATTAAGATCTCAACTCTGAAGCATGAACAATCGTTTCTAGCAAACTTAGATGAATGGACAAGAGGTGAAAAACTGAGATGGTCAGTCAAAATCAAAACGGATAACCTCTTCCGCAAAATATCAAGGAAAGCCCCATTTGTAACTAGCGTGCTGCTTTACTCTTATCATGTAGGAACCACCATAACAAAGCAATACTTTTTTTCTAAATTTACTTGCAATACTTACCGTGAAACCACTCAGTTTNTCACACAAGACATGGTCCGAACAAACATTTGATAGACATTTTTCCATTAAGATCTCAACTCTGAAGCATGAAAAATCGTTTCTAGCAAACTTGGATGAATGGACAAGAGGTGAAAAACTGAGATGGTCAGTCAAAATCAAAATTGATAACCTCTTCCGCAAAATATCAAGGAAAGCCCCATCTGTAACTAGCGTGCTGCTTTACTCTTATCATGTAGCAACCACCATAACAAAGCAATACTTTTTTTCTAAATTTACTTGCAATACTTACTGTGAAACCACTCAGTTCGAACAGATCTAAATCATGAAATGCCTGCATTTGAATCGCAAATTACGTTCCAAATCTTTCATCGCTGCAATAAAAAATCAGGAAGACGCATCGAGCATAAATACCTCTCACCATAAACGATCTCAAACCCCAGCCATCAATCGCTATTACAGGCTTGCGGAGCAAACCTCAAAATCTCAAATCAATCTAAAAAAAAAAAAGCACAAAAAACAAAACAAAAAAAGCGAAACCAAACCGTTATCTCGTCGCAAAATACCCCTCGAAACCAAACCGTCTACAGCATTAAACACGAACAACCAACACAAACCCAAATACTAGCCTACTCGCGTCGCACCATCTAAACCTCAAATCCATTAACATCATTGCATTCGAGATAAGGATCCCAGCACAATTCCTTTTCTAGGGTCTCAAAAAAAAAAAAGTATAGGAAGCAAAAAACAAGACTAACATAGATCAGAACAAGAACTTACCTTCTTGCAAGTCAATGGCGAAGCAAGGAAGTAGACGCAATCGGTATTAAGCTTGATGGCCTCCTCCTCCGCCGTCAGGGGTCGAGGATCACTCCGTCCGGAATCCATGCCCCCGGCTCCTCGCTGAAGATAAAGAGAAAAGGCAGATCTGGCGCCGAGTTGCCTATTGCAGGTGAGACGAATCAAGACGAAAACCTAGGGCTTCGAGAGTCCAATCCCCATAATCTCATACTTTGAACGAAGAAACAAGAAGGTTATGGCAGAATAATTGCCGGGTTAAAAAGGGGAGAAATAAAATTGGAGGCAGGTATCCGTTTGAGGTCGAAATTTTTGTCGGGAAACAAACTCGCACATCACCACGCCTAATTTTATCTA
>JXCR01110361.1:0-30174 GCA_002079205.1 Phalaenopsis hybrid cultivar | reverse complement strand
AGCTAATAAAATAACATTATTAGCAACACCTTCAACTCGGGCAACCAAATAAAATTTTCAAATTTTTATACATTTTATCACTACCAAGTTGAATAGTACAGCATGCATAGTGTGTCTCCATCAATAATTCTTTTCTCAAATCACAATATAGCATTGATAGTCCTTCATCACATTTTTTACACCACTTGATATTTAATTAATNTCTCAAATCACAATATAGCATTGATAGTCCTTCATCACATTTTTTACACCACTTGATATTTAATTAATTTTTGTTCATACTCACATATGTACAATCAACTCACATTCTTCATATCAATTATTTAGATTGTTTGAATTTACTATTACAAACTTGGCTGTATAATCATTTAACATAATTTCCCAACATCAATAAAATCCTCTTTTTTTCACTTGAAAAAAGCTATAGCAAAATCTATTGTAACTTCTTCCCACATCAACTAAAGAATAAGCAGATGCTGAAACAATCCAATAAGCTTTAATGTTTTGCTGTCATCAGCTAGTAAGATAACATTATCAGCAATATCTCCAACTCANACAATCCAATAAGCTTTAATGTTTTGCTGTCATCAGCTAGTAAGATAACATTATCAGCAATATCTCCAACTCGGGCAACCAAATAAAATTTTCAAACCTTTATACATTTTATCACTACCAAGTTGAATAGTACAACATGCATAGTGTTTCTCCATCAATAATTCTTGTCTCAAACCACAATAAAGCATCGATAGTCTTTCATCACATTTTTTACACCATCTCAATATTTAAATATATTTTTGTTCATGCTCACATATGTACAATCAACTCAAATACTTCATATCAATTATTTAGACTGTTTGAATACTCTTACAAACTTGGCTCTATAATCATTTAACATAATTTCCCAACATCAATAAAATATTTTTTTTTTTTCACTTCCAGCTCCATTCTTTCCAAGTCTCTTATCATTTTTTTCTATACAACANACATCAATAAAATATTTTTTTTTTTTCACTTCCAGCTCCATTCTTTCCAAGTCTCTTATCATTTTTTTCTATGTTGTAAAAAAAAAAAAATACATATCTACCAGATGATATTATCCTCAAGGCATTCTTTTTAAAATGAATTTTTTTGTAAAAATTGAATATCCAAATAAAAGTCTTTTAATATTTCAAATATCTCCTTTGCCTTAAATCCAACTCTTTATACTTCAAAGTCTAAGGATCAGTGAATATTTTACAATTTACAATTTTATTACATATAAAAAAANTGAATCCTTTTTCTCCATTGCGTCCTATTTAGTGTCATATTTTCATTTAGTTCTAGTAAATTAAGATCATATCATTTTTTTTTTTTCTATGTTGTAAAAAAAAAAAATACATATCTACCAGATGATATTATCCTTAAGGCATTCTTTTTAAAATGAATTTTTTTTTTGTAAAAATTGAATATCCAAATAAAAGTCTTTTCATATTTCAAACATCTCCTTTGCCTTAAATCCAACTCTTTATACTTCAAAGTCTAAGGATCAATGAATATTTTACAATTTACAATTTTATTACATATAAAAAAAGTTGCTAGGTTTACAAAGCAAATATCATTGTCGTCAATTCTAAGTTGTGAGTGGATAATTCTTTTCACGTGCCCGTCATTATCTAAATTCCTATGCAATTATCTTCTCATGTTGCATTCCAAATCTCTTAATAAAGCAACACTGTTTATTTGAAATCACTCAACACCAAATAGAATTGTCAAAATATGAGCAAATATTAAACAATTCTTTATAGTCAACAAATTACCATCACACTGAGCAACTCGCTCAAAGTGTACTATCTTCTAAATTAATATTGTTAATAACACTATTATCTATTAAAATCAATGCACAATTTCTTATTATAAGTTGTCATTCTCAAGAAATTTCCTAAAATACATTGGATGGGCTAGGCTATTTAGCTATACTACTATTTTTTAAGGATCAATGAAGATAGCATTATCATTGATTAATATTCATAACTTAATAACCAAAATTAAAATTAAGAGAATTTTTCAGTTAATTGTTTCTCCCTTGGAATTGCTAATATTGAATGAATTGCTAATCATCTTTATTTTTAGTGTAGCAAAATACGATTCATAAGAACCATAATTAATCGATTCATAAGAACCATAACAAATTGATTCATATATGGTTAAAAATTTATGTTTGTCATATCCATGAAAACTACAGATGCATTAATCACATTAAAAGACTTAACAAGAAGTTCATAATGCCCATAGCAAAGATGAATGCAGTCATTGTTGCGTTTTTATCATTCACTTGCAACTGATGATAACTTAATCTCAAGTCAATCTTGACAAATATCCAAGCTCCTAACTTACGAAAAAATCATCTATTCTTGGAATGGGATATGTATTCTTAAAAATAGCTTTTTACAGCTTCACGTAATCTATGCACGAACCTTATGTTGTCTCTTTTTCACGCAAAAAAAATTAAGGATCCCAATGTACAGCCAGTTGAGCTTATAACTAAACTTTCAATTCCTACAATTTTGTTATAACCATTATATAAAAAAAATTTATATCGGTTAAACATGTACCCTTAATAGTGAATTCTACGTATCTTTCGAGGGGTAAACTCAGCAACTATTTGAAAAATACATGAGTTCCTTCATCACGAGTACTTAATTATTTTAACTAGCTTGCTCACACCTTACCAATTAGCTAAAAATATTGTGCAAGCCTTTTGCCATTGCAATCCAACAATCAAAAAGATGTAAACATTCTTGTTTCCTCTTCACCATTGTCTAACTATAAACTCCCTATTTTCCGCTTACAATCTATCTGGGCACCATATCCTCCCAACCAATGCATTCCCAACACGTATCATATAGAATTATGGATAGCATAATCAATTTGAAATCCAAAATTTTTATCACCAATTTCTATCTCACAATAACATATATTGCCACTTACTAGTTGCCATATTGTCACCAACTTGTATGCTAAAAATAGACTAGTATGTAATTTCAAGTATGAAAAATGTAAAATGTCAGATAAATTATCTGAAACAAATGTGTGACTAGATTAATATTCACAGATGTGAGTTATAATTGCAACTATATCTACAGAATCCTTTGCCTCCTATTGACTCCAAGCATAAACTCTAGCTTGAATTAGTGGTGTTGATGATTCAGCTTTCTAATTCTATTGTTATCTTTGCTAACTAGTCTTGTCCACATATTTTGTCCTACAAAACTACAAATCTAGGTCTTCGCCTTTGTTCAGCATTCTAACTTATCTTCCTTTTGGTTCTAGCAAAGAGCAATCTTTCATTTTTCTGACAAATTGAACCGCATTTAAAGTATTGTACTGTGATTAAGAAATATCTCCCCTTATCTTTTTCCACAAACTATACAAACTCTAACATCTTAGAGATGACATACTCTTCTGTCATTGCTTTTTGGTAACAAATAATGATGTTATTGTGAGGAAAAAAAGAACCTCTATTGAATCCTTCCATCTCTAGCATGTGCCTGCTCCTTTTTGCATTGAACATATCAATTTATATCAAATCTAACCCTTTCAGCCAACTCAAACTAATTAGTGACTTTGAAAGGTATTAAGGGTCGTCTAATATTGTCTGTTAACCTTCTCATATGAGAAGAGAAACTTCAATAAAATCATTAAAACATGACAAAAAGAGCAAAGGTATTAAAATTGAAGTTAGAACTTCAATAAAATCATCAAAGCATGACTAACTACAAAATTCATTATTATTATAAATAACTTGTGCATAATACAAACAATTTAGAGCCAACCACGGAACACTCGGCATTCATACCTTTTTAGAGCAACATTTAGAGTTAAATCTCATCTAAAAAATAAACACATGGCATCTTAGCATCAAAATCTCCTTAATTTCTTATGTCTATCATGATAACTCTAACTTCCTATCTTAAGAGTGCCTCGTCTTCCTGGGTCCCATACGCAAAAATAAACTTCCATTAATTTTTGTTATCTTAACCAAAACGATAGCCAAGAGAACAATTCTGTCAAACATATTCACTTCACACTTTATCCATCTTAGTTTAATACAAATCCATCATTACTACTTTTGATCTTTTCTCCAATCAGTACAATTTAAAAGGAAAGCATTTAAATTTAGCATATAAGCAAACAGGTATAAAATGAGTAAAAAAACAAGAAAACAAAATGGACAATGTTTCTTAGTAACTTTATGGCTATTGATTATATCACTGTCAAACAGTTAGAATGTCCAATAAAGAAAGAAAAGAATAAAAATTTTGACCCTAAATCACTAGGTTGTAATTTAAAACCCAATAAATTGAGTTAAGCAAGATTCAAAGGCTTAAAAAGCTCGTTTAGAATTGTTTGAAAAAAAAAACTTTAATTGACTGCTATCAATAAGCTACTATAAAGCACAGAAAACTAAAAAGTACTTCCACATCAAAAGTCAAAAAACAAACAGAATTTAACTCCTAATATACTAACAGTTACTCTTTAACTATTGACTTCAAATTTTCAAGATAAACGGATGCCCATCCAAAAAAAAACAATCCTCTGACATTTTATTACAATTTGCATATCAATTTACAGCTACTTCTAAAGCATCGCAACCTCAATCTTAACACAACTTTTGCCAAACAAGTATATGTTTTACAGGACACCACAACACTATAGCACAGTATAACAGACATCAATGCTAAAGCCAATCCCAATAAAGGCACAGCAACCCTAAATGATATTATTACTCATGAATATAAAACTATTCATCAATACAAAAAAAAATGAGAATTAGAGGAAAAAACAATAGAACTTCTAGAAAATGATAGATCAAACATGTAACTAGCTGGAAAAAATCGCACCTTGGCCGGCGACAAGGGAAGATCGAAAAACGGATGCAAGGCAGAAGAGAACGATAAGAGGAAAGATAAAGCCGCCAGAGCCGGAGGTATTCGCCGCTGCAAACATTGCTTGTGGGAGGAGCAGAGCAGGAGGGGCAGAGAGGAAGAGATCTTCAACAAAAATTATGGAAATTAAAAGAAATCCCGCGCAAGCATTTCTTCCTCGATCCTCTCCGCTCAGAGGATCATTTTATCTGTGGGATTAACGAGATTAATAAGTCTGTAATGTGGTTGCATCTAGAGAGCACAAGGCCACGTAAGAGGAACCAATGGGTTCGGGACAAGTGGAGACACGGGAGAACATGAGTTGCAATGGGCCTGAATGGGCTGACTGTTTGATAAGCCGGCCACTTTGATTTTTGGGGTGATTCAAAAACATACCACACAAATCCTATGTATTTACATATTGAACACCTAAATTTTGATATTTACATTAATAACATTTTTTTTATGTTATAAACACATGGATGAGATGATAAGATACATTTAACTTTTAAAAACATAATAATGAGAGTATTTATGACTTGATTTTATAATTCTGAATGAAGCATATAAATCTAAAAGTTTAAAGGTTAGATACGTAAATAAATAAATAGTGTGTGATATCTATATAAACGACCCTAATTTTTTTATTATTTAATTTTAAGTAAAACAAACATAAAAAATAATAATTCAGTTTAAAAAAAGGCATTATAAATCTTAAACCAAAAAGGCTTTATTTTATATATTAAGATATTATTAGGCTTAAGATAAATAACTGAGAAACGTCACTTTATCTATGAGAGAACTTGTAACTATTTTAATAATATGTTAAATAAAAAAAAAATGATTCACTCCTCAATTAAACTCACAGCATAACTATTTTAGTCTTTTGAATTTTTAAAATAACAATTCACTTAATTTTATATAGTATTTTTATAATTAAAATAAAATATTACAATTAAAAAAATTTATTTTTAAACAAATATAATTGAAAATTGCTATTTGTGCCAATATTTCGTTAAGAACAAACATTACGAATAATTGATTAACAATAAGATGTGATAGATTCTTCTGACAAAAAGTAAAAGGGAAATTCACATACATACCATACAATTCTCATGCATTTACATATGTAGCGGCCAAAGTTCAATATTTACACTTGTAACGTATTAGTATTATGAGCATATTGCACCGATAAATAGTTCCACATCGGTTAGATGTAGGGCCGAAAAGCAGTATTTAAGTCTCGTGTTGCCCACCTCTCTTAAGGACTCTTTTGGGAGGTGACAATATGCATGAAAAGTGTAAATCATGTTTAAAAAGATAGTGATGGCAATGTTGTTTATGTGATGTTTTAAGGATTAGAATGATATGCATGTAAATGAAATGAATGTTTTATGCAAATATATAAGAATTGTGTGGTATGTATGTTAATACCCCCAAAATAAAAAAGTATTGGAAGAAAACTATTAACAATAAAAGCCTTTTAATCAACAATAAGATTTGAGCGAATCATTAAGACTTTTTTAAGCTCACCCATCAAACTACTTTAAATGATTCCTGTTGAAAAGTAAGATTGATGAGACGAGTACATTTAACACAGCAACAAGCCTTCATCTCATGAATATTGTTTCTCCATTGTATCCTATCAAGTGTCATATTTTCATTTAATTCTAATAAATTAATATTATTTCTATACAACATGCCCAAGTCTTTTTAGGTCTATCTCTAACTTTTTCACTATAAGTCGAATATAAAACATCTACTCTCCTAACAGGATTATCATATGGTTCTCATTTGATGAGACCAAACCATCTAAGATGACTATCTCTAATCTTCTCTGCCATTGGAGCTACACCAACCCTTTCATGGATACATTCATTTCGCATTTTGTCTCTAAGAGTCAAGCCACTCATCTGCCCAAACATTTTCATCTCAACAACACTTAACTTAGTATTATGCTTCTCTTTCATAGGTCAACATTGTGTGCCATAAATCATTGCAAGGCTCACCACTATCATAATTTTTCCTTTACGTCTAAGCAGTACTTTTTTATTACATAATATGTCAGATACATTCATCCACTTCAACCATCAAACATGAATTCTACTAATTACACCCCCATCTATATCACCATAACTTTGAACATGAAACTCAATATATCTAAAAAGTTCACTCCTTTTAACAATTTGATTACCAATTGTTACATCTTTGTCACTATATTTACAACTACTAAAATTATATTCCATGTATTCAATTTTAGATCTACTCAAACGAAAGACATTGGACTCTAATGTAAACCTTCATAATTCAAGTTTATCCTGAACTCTTTCTCTAGACGTATCCACAAGAATGATATCATCAACGAAAAACATACACTAAGGTACATCCTCCTGTAAATGTCAAGTAAGTGCATCCATAACTAAAACAAAAAGATGTGGGTTTAAACTCAATCTCTGATGTAATCCAACTAAAATAGGAAAATAGTTAGTTAATCCTCCTTCTGTTCAAACACAAGTAATAGCTCTAGTATACATTGTAATGGTTATGTTATACAGAAGAATGGGAAACGACGAATCGAGGAAGAGGGAAAGAGATGTCGGGTAAATGAACATAAAAGAGACAAAGAGAGGAGTCGATAGTTAAAGGACAAATGAATCAAACATATGAGAGAGGAGGCAAGAGGACAGACGCCATGTAGGAGAGTTCACTCTATAAAAACACACGATGGGATGAGATTACTTACCCACAGAGAGAAAAGAAGAGACGCCACGATCTTGTGTGGGAGAGAACATCACCAAGCAGAGGGGAGACGGGAGTTCTCGGCGTCGGTTCGTAGATAGTAAGGGGCGAGCGTGCGTCTGCGAGTAAGGGCAACAACTGTGCCCTAGGAAACCATCAAAGAAGAAGAAGAGAGGAAGAAGAATCGTGAAGAGGAGGAATAACGGTTGCGTTCATGCGTTCGCACAGGAGGGAAATGAAGTTGAGCTCTCGATCCAGAATTTGTGTGCAGAGGTGTTCGAACAAAAGAAGGGAAGAAATTTTTGTGTAGATTTTTTAAGTTTTCAAATATGAATATTATGTTTATGTCAGGCTTCCACTTTAGAATAGTTGACGTCAGAGAAAATGTTAGCAAATTAAATGTTATCGAGGTGAGCATTTATACTTTTAAACAATAGTTATAGTTTATTCTCAAATATGTTTGCAATTGATAATATTTGTGTGTTTTATTTTGATTGAGATATTACTTTTTTATTATGATGAATACATATGTTTATGATAATTGTTTGTATGTGCATGATTGGTTATGATGGGGCATCACTTAATGGTATTAGTGAGATAACATTAATATGCCCGTGCATGTAAATGAAAAAGGATATTGATATTAATGTGTCTTAATTGACATAATTTTTTGATGGTGCCTCCTATGACAGTTGTATAGATATGAAATGATATTGATATGATAATGATATAGCTCATTTGAATTGCATGTTTATATTGATAAACTTAACTAACATGTATATTATTTTTTTTTCTTGTATTGTTGTCATTTAGAGTATAAATCTTCACAGTTGTTTTTACTAACTTTGCATGTTTAATTAAATTATAAAAATATAAGCGATAGACGAAAAAATATTTATAGAAGAAGCGGACAATCATCACCGAGGTAATTTTTACTTGTATTAATTTAATTTAATTTAATTTGTAATAGCTCTTTCATCTGTTAGAATGTCAACAAATATAAAATATTTAATTACGTCCGACCGTTCGTTTCCGTTTTGATTAATTTCAAGCCTCGTAGTATGAGAAACAAGGTTTAGGAATAATTAAGATAATCTGGATAAAAGAGTCAATAAAATAATTATAAGAAAATTTTATTAATTATAAAAAAAAATAAAGTTAACTTAAAGTAATAGTTATTATCCTTTGAGCCATAGTGATACACCTTAAATCATAGAAAAAGAAAATCTGAGAGAAAACGAAAAAATTACAACCTATTATTAATGTGAACGCAAATATTCTCTCCCAAATGATGGTGGTGATTACTCACTTGATTCAGCAGTCTGGATCACAACCTATCATAAATGATATTGTCGTTACGGATAAGTATTTGAAGATATTTCAAAATCTATGCCCACCTTTGTTCGAAGGAACCAAAGACCCGATTGAAACAAAGAACCGGCTTATGATGATAAAAAAAGATACTAGATAGCATGGCTTGTCCGAATAAAAGAACAGTATCACTGGTGATGTTTGTGTTGGATGTAAAAGCCGAAAGGTGGTGGCGCGGGCAGTCTCAGCACAGTTGAGGGGACATAACTAATACGATGATAGTTTGGGAGGATTTAGTGGATTTTTTTAGAGAATGTTTCATACCTCTATCTGCTCGACGGCAGATGCAGGGTAAGTTCATCAAGCTGAGGCAAGGACAGAAGACGATCATGTAGTACGAAGTAGATTTCACTGCACTATCGAGGTATGCGCCGTAGTTGATCGTTACTGTGGAAGAAAAATGTTAAAGATTTCTTTCGAGATTACAAGATTCCATCAAAAAGTCGTTAGCACATATAGCATCCATGAATGCTCGGTATTGGTGGAACTAGCTAGAAGAGTGAAGATTGACTATCAACTCACTCAGAAGCATAAAGAGATGCACAAAAGGAAGACTGCAGAAAAATATGTAGATCACTCAGAATGATCCATTGAGAAAAAATCCAGGAATAATTTGGGTGGAGTTAGCAGAGGTATGACTCAAGGTATTAGAGCAACTTGTGAGAAATACGGAAAACAACATAAAGGTGAATGTTCGATGGGCTCTAACGCTTGTCATTGGTGTCATCAATCTAATCCTATAACAAGATATTATCCCCATCTTACCAAAAAAAGTGTTGAAGATCATAAATTTGATGGAGCTCCTTCATAGAAGACTGTTGGTGTGCTAAAAAAGATAGACTATAGCTTCAACTCCAACCCATGATCAACCAAGACATGTTCGACCTCGAGTATATTCTCTTACTCAAAGTGAGCCTAAAGAACCTACTGTTGCGGATGATAATGAGACCTGAAGAGTGAGGCGTTTTCTTATATATAGGGTATTTTCCTATTATATTTTCTTGTTTCAGTATTATTATCCAAAGTATAGTTGAGTCGTCTTGTATTGAGTCTTTATCTTTCTAGTGATTATTTTCATCTTAATGAATGACCCCTACTTTCATGAATAGCTAATGTTGATCTGTTTGAGATCTATTTATAAATTTCAAGAATGAGATTTTATAAGCGGGGAAGATTCTAATGGTTTTGTTACACGGAAGAATGGGAAACAATGAATCGAGGAAGAAGACAAGAGGTGTCAAGTAAATGAACAGAAAGGAGATGAAGCAAGGAGCCGACAGTTAAAAGCGGGAGATGAATTGAGCAGAGGAGAGAGGAAGCGAGGAGACAGAATCCAAAAGGTGAGTTCTCTTTATAAAAACACACAACAGGACAAAATTACTTACTTGCAAGGAGAAGAGAAGTCATGGCCTCGTGCGGGAGAGAATGTCGTCAAGCAGAGGGGAGGCAGGAGTTCTTAGCCTCGATTCGTACAAAGAAAGGGGCGAGTGTGCATCTGCTAGTAAGAGGTACGACTGTGCCCTAGCCAACCATCGAAAAAGAAGTGGAAAGGAAAAAGAATCGCACAGAGGAGGAAGAAAGGTTGAGTTCGTGGATTCGTTCAGGAGGGAAATGAAGTCGAGCTCTTTGTCTGAAACTTGTCTCTGGAGGAGGTGTTCTAGCAAAAAGAGAAGAGAAGAAAATTTTGTTAAAGTAATTTAATAATAATTATTATGATGATAATAATAATAATAATATATAAACGTAATTAGTAATAATAATTAGAATGCATAAAGTAAAATGTAAATATTTGAATAAAATAATAATATATTTTAACATTTTGTAAAACGAATACTATTTTCATGTTAGATTTCCACTTTAGAAGAGTTCACGTCAGAGAAAATGTTATTGAATTAAGCGTTAATGAGGTGAGCACTTTGTACTTTTAAACAATAGTAATAATTTTGTTTATTCTCAAATATGTTTGCAGTTGAGGATATTTATGTGTGCTTTATTTTGATTGAGATAATATTCTTTTTATTGGTCATATCGTTATAGATGTTGTAGTTATTTGCTCATGCATTTGATGTATATTTTATATAATATATTGAATTAAATGCAATGAATACATATGTTTATGAGAGGACTATTTGTATGTGAATGATTGGCTATGATAGAGCGTTCATTGATGGTAGTAGTAAGGAATATTAATGTATCATGCACGTAAATAGAAAATGATACTGATATTAATGTGTCTTAATTGATAAAATTTTTAGATTGTGTCTTTTGTGATGGTTGTATAAATATGAAATGATATTGATATGATAATGGTTTAGACCCATTTGAATAGCATGTTTATATTAATTTATAAATAAGCTTAAATGACATGCATAGTAATATTTCTCTTCCTTGTATTGTTGTAGTTTAAAAGTATAAATATTAACTGGCTCATTTAGCTCGCAATTATTTTAACTAACTTGTAAATTTAATTAAATTATTAAATGATGAGCGATTGATGAGAAAACATTTATAAAAAATGCAGGCAATCATCAACGATATAATTTTTAATTATATCGATTTAATTTAATTTGTAATGGCTCTATCATATGTTAAATTGTAAAATAAATATAAAAAATTTAATTCGCACATGATGGGACGGTTTTATGTGGTGCGTTATAAATATCTTCCAATACTGTAATACACACACGGCAGCACAAATAGTAAATATGCAGTTAAATCCTAATAAAAAAATTCAGTATAAATAATTTTATCTTTTAAAATCTTTAAGTTGTCAAACCATAATAATAACACAAGTATATGTATCGTTGAAGAACTTTAATGAAGTCCTAAGTATGAATCCCACAGGGAGTTAGAAATTATTATGGTAATAACGTCAAACACAATATTCAAACTATAAAACTTTAGTAAGCAAAATAAATCTAAAGTAAATTTATTGTATGTTAAATGAAATGCAGTTAAAAGAACTAAGTTAACAAAACTAATTGTTAAACTTCAAAAGTAAATTTATAAAGACTAAATAAAGTTTTGTAACGAAGAGTTCAAATTTAAGAAAGTATCATTCCCCTTTACAATGAGTTTATGAATTGTGAAGTAATTAAAATCATTTAAAATACATATAAAATTGTATTGTGTCAAATAGGAGCAATCATATTATTTACCTTCTGATAGTGCATAAAGAACATTAACTAATCTAGAGCTTAGTTCATAAATTCGTGATTAGGTTGAGAGGATACTGGTTGCTACTCCAGAACTCTCACTTCTTCATCCCCTGATGGCTAACAATCTCGCTTTAGTTTCAAAGCAACTGGACCAAATTAGAGATTTTAACATGTCACCTTAAAATCTCCAATTATGCGTCCATCAAAATATATTTTCCTATTTATTTGCACGCAACTCCATGGACTACATTCTCACCTATGAAATTGAATGTGTCTCTTACCTTATTGCAGAAAGCATAGCCCTTTCGGATCTTATGTTTTTCAACAAATTTTAACATTTCAATTGGTCAGATCGAAAAGTAAATGAAGATCAGAGTTCGAATCATCACAATTTATTGACATTTAAAATCTTATATAACAAAATTAATTCTTTACAAAACCATATCTCATTGTAGAGAGAAGGATAAAGAATACTACTCATAATTCATGAGAAGGATACAATGAAACATAGATTATATATATATATACAAATTTACAAAATAAAGAAAGAAATGAACACAGCTTATCTAACACTCATTCTCAAGCAAATCACTTGAAATTCCCTATAAGCACTTTACAATCACACTCAATTCTCTCTTAGAAATATAATGAATAAGAAATCTCTCACATTCCCTCTCCTCTTACAACTCTAGAAGAAAATCCTCTCTTGCCCCAAGACTTCTCTCTCACACCAACTCTTCTATTCAAACCTCTCGCCCCCCCTTTCTTCTCTAGACTCATCCCCTCTTTTAATTAGGGTCAGCCTTCATTTCAAAGGAATTCAAAATATCTTTTTTTCCCCCAAAAGGCACGCCTCTTCACACCAACAGATAAGTTCTTTCATTCAAGAGCATTTCCAAAGTGTCTATATGCATTGCATCACTCCATGGGGTGTTTGAATTGATGATTAGAGCCTTAAAAAATCGCTCAAAAATAGTCACTAACCACCTTACTTCGTCTTATTTCATCTCTGACACCTCTGACGCCAATTATGGCGCTTCCGACGCCAATTTTGACGCTTCTGGCACTGCTTCTTTGTAAAATGACGCATCTGGCACCAGCTCTCTGGAAAATGGTGCCAGGATGCTGAAATGCTTCATTTTAACTCCAAATTTCTTCATTCTTGCTCATTTTTGTTTCAATTGTCTAAAATCAATATGTCTGCAACAAAACATGAAAATATACTTCTTTAAAGTGCAATATCATCAAAATTAAGCATAAAATATATATATAAAATTACACATTATTTTGGTGTATCAACACCGCCCGACCTTCCATTCCCATCTTGGTTAATTTAATGCCTTGAGAAGAGTAGTGACATACAAAACTTTAATAACTTGAATATAAGTCATGTCAACACCTTTTTTTTTAGACTCTCCAAAGGATATCTCTTGGAACATTATCATAAGCGTTTTCTAAATCAATAAATATCATATGTAGATCATTTTTACTCTCTTTGTACTTCTCCATCAATCCTCTTAATAAATGTACAACTTACGCAATAGGCTTGCCCGGCATAAACTCTAATTGATTATGAAGAATTTTTGTATGGCATATTGACCTATGTTCAACTGTTCTCATAATTTTAATTGATGACAAATTAACTAAGTCAAGAAATTCTCAAATCTCATAAATATTTCCACACCTCTATTGGGATCTCATTAGACCTTAATGATTTTTCGCCCTTAATTTTCTTCAAAGTCTACTAGAAAGAAAGAATAAAAAACCTACAATGTTGATATAGTTAAATATTTTGTGCAGACTGATAAAAAAATTCCATAATTACAGATACAGGTTTGCTAGATCTAGTCCAATCTCAAACTCCATTATTGGCACAATCCTAAATTCGATCAATCAAGTTGAAATGAGTAGGTTTTGGAGGGTTCACCAGAGCTTGGGGAATTTATGCTGCTCCAAAATGGTTCGAGTTAATCTAAAAATGTTCATGTTAGTCTAAGTGAGTTCATGTAGGTTCAGGCGAGTTTATATTTGCCCTGAATGAATTGCCTTAAACCATGGCAGTAAATCAACGAGTTAAGATATACATTTAATTTCTTCCTTCTCTAGCATCTTTGACAACTAAATGCAAAAAAAAAAAATAAGAGAATAATAATTTAAAAAAAAATTCTTATGAAATAATAATGATGTCATTATTCATTTACTTCCCACCTTTTGAAAAAAAAAATCATCTCGCTTTGCTATGTTCATCGCTCACTTCATCCTTGCAAAATGCATGTATGCATGCATACATACATATATGTATGAATGTATATATGTATGTATGTATCCACGCCAACTATGACATTAATTAGTCCATTTTTACACATCATCATTGTCTGAGGATTATAAGAATCAAAGTAAGGGATCTTGAACTTTATTGAATGCTACGTCTTTATTGAATGAATGGATCAACTCCACTCGGCATATCTCTACTTTCAGCATCAGGGTTTTTGTTTTTTCAATGCTTGGACGAGATAAGTCTAAAACTGACATTCCATTAGAATTTTAAATTTTAGAAAGCAAGTCAGCAATTTGATTCTATTTTCTAAAGATGTGCTGGATTCTGAATCATACAAATCTCCATATTTAAGTTTTGGTTTTAAAAATATATTTCTAGAAGAGTTCTCTCCTTGGTTAATATTGTTCATTTATTTACTCCAACTCTGGCAACAAATCATAAACAGGAAATCTAAGCTTCATATTCAGTTTGGTTTGTTTGTAATTTATAAGCAACTCTTGACAGCAGAAGTAAGCATGAATTCGATGAGGCTTTTAGTTAGAAATCCTTTATTGTAAGACTCCGTCGACGTATAAAATCTATAACAAGTCATATGTTGCAATCAGCTCTTCATTTAGCAATTCTTGAAGTTTAAAATTTGAAAATTGTTGAGTATAAGGACCCATTTAAGAAATCACCTAAATGATCAAGCTTTGAAGACGCCATCTTCAGTGTCCGAGAAGGGATGACTTGAATATGGTACATCTAAAAGTAAGTTAGAAGTCACCAAACCATGATTATTAATGCTTAAGTCGAGTTCTCCGTGAGAATCGATGGCTTCCAAAAACTCATCCAAACTCATTGGCTGCTGCTGTCCAAGTGCGCGGCAGAAAAACACCTCCCATCAACATTGAGTGCGTGTAATTTGAGGCGCAATCAACTCTAAATCCTTTACATCAAACAACTCTTTCTAAAGTCTTGTGATGAAGCTTCTTAACAATTTGCCATGCCCCTCTTCTATATTCAACAAAGGCCTGTACTTCTTTAATGGTCTTCGGGTTGATGAATTAATCGATGAATTGTTTCTTAAATTCAAAAAATGAAGTGATTGTTCCCACTGGTAGGCATGAGAATCCCTTTACAGATGATTCCTCAAAATTGGCAAAGAATAATCTACAATTCAAGGCATAACCTATCAAATCAGACTTTTTCATATATGAATCGAAATAAGGGATCTTGAACTTTACCGATTGCTAAGTCTTTATAATCTACCTCAAAAATATTGGTAAACTCAGGTTTGTGTTTCTCCACTCACCTCTCTACCAGGCGAGGTTGGGTGTTGATTCCTCAGTATCTACATAATATCACTTGACGATACCAAAATTAAATGATAGCGCCCTTACAACATATGATGGTCACTTTCTTATGACAGAATCCTAAGATCCTGCTAACATTTCTACTTTGGAAGTAATTCAAGGAACTCTCCCAACTACTCACGGGATCATCCCACCAATCCTCTTCACTACCACCGTAAGCTTTTATGTTTATGAAATCGTGGTTCGCTATACTCACAAAAGGTTCTTTATTTTGCTTTAACGCTACTATTAGCACATCCTTTTTAGTTCTTGTCATAGATTTAGGCTCACTGCAGGTTAAATTCAAAACATTAATAAACATGAACTCATAGAGATAAAATTTTATGTGAGAACTTTGGGATTTCACTATATTCATAGATGTTCAATGTGAAATATTCCTTATCTTTGGCTCTCCACCTGACCAACTATTTACTGGCTTGGATCAGGGTTTACACCTATAAAATAGGCAGCAAATTGAGCTATACAAAGAAGTTGAATACATATCAAAGCTTAAAAGATAGCTTGCTGTAAAATATACAAGACATGTAGCCTACTACGCTTTATGTGATTCTTAAAGACAGTACATTTCTTACCTTGATCCAAAGTAAATCATCCTTTGCATGTAGCAAAACCTCTTTTTTAGCGATAGCCAGGCTGTGGTTTATCATCTGCTATAATGTAAGATTTGTTTCCTTGTTTTGAAAGACAAAAATTGTTTGATACTAAATTCAAATTTTATTTCCCCTTCCACAATAACGTTGAGGGTAAGTTTGAGGTTATAAATAGAAGCCTTGGAAATTTATTTAACATGCTTAATAGGGAAATGCTTGAGCGGCTGGAATCTTCATCAACCCACCTCTGAATTTTCCTTCGATGGTTTCATTGCCAAACTACAAAGCAAACACTCTTTGAGATAGTCTATAAATACAATCTAACAAAAACCACCGATGGATATTGAAACTGATAGAGCATATAATGTAATGACCTCATTTTACTTTATTTTTACTTTACGCCTTGTGATAGAAATTTAAAATTGTAGATAAAATTTGCAAACATTAAAAAAAAAACATTACGCGTCATCAATGCAACATATTTGGTATCACTAGCTAAACAACTCCAAAATTTTAGATAGCAAGGACAATATCTTTTACTCCAAATGATGTTGTTTTAGCAAAATATATGATCCATATATATGTTCCGTACTCTAGAACTTAATAACTCACTTGTCATAAAAAGAGCCTTATTACAGTAGAGTGTCATTAAAAAGTTGTTATTTTTTAGCTAATTTAGCCAATTACAAGAAATGATCAACATGCTAAAATAACATTGAATAGAGCTATGATGTTTAGTTCAATATTGATTCTCAAGATGTCAATCATTCAAAAAACTAGTTTTATGATGAAGACACAACAAATCATAAAAATTGCATTTAAATTTTTAATTAAGATATTTTAGAATTGAAACTCATCAAAATATTGGCAAATACGAGTAAATCAGCAATATGTCCTCTTATAAATTGATTAAATTGGTCTTAATCCTACATGTTTCGACAACAATAACTGAGTGTACATTTTCAGCAATGAAGATTAACAAAAAAAAGCTTACAAAAAAAAATGAAGATAATATTCATACAAATTCTATGATAATTTACATTGGGAAGGATGCTGCCACGAGTTTTAAGATAGATTTAATAGTTGACAATTTTGATGCAATGAAGAGCTTATGGCATAATTTAATATGCCTAACCACAAGAGTTAGATTTAAAGAAGCTTTAAAATTTTTGACCTCATTCGTTGTCTTTGTTAAGAATTGCAATTGAAATGGAGAAGAAGAAGAGGAAGAGAGGAGACAATGAAATGTGGCTAGGGTTTTTCCATTACCTTAAGCACCTCATGCAAGAGTATATATATAAAATAAACAAAAAGACTAAACTACCTTTAAGTAGGGTAAAATAATAGAAAATACATATACTATAATATCTAACAGTCTTATGATAAGAAATGGACGGTGCTGCTCAGAGCATCATAAGGTGAGGAGAAAGTGGCACCAAATTTATTATAGAAAGATGACTTTGAAGTGAACAATTGGCTGCATTACCATCCATGATAATGGAATACAATCATATTTCAGAATAGACCATCAACTAACAATGCAGATAAAGCACCGTCCATCGATGTATTGGAAAGTGAAGGTTCTACTAACTATGGGCTTTGGTCATGTTAAAAAAGGTTGTGGTGGCCAGGCATAAGAAGAAAAATGATAACATCACCATGAAATATGAAATAAATTACAACCGGTGAAAGAAAATTGCATACTTCATTCATGGTTGAAATAATATATAAAATATTATTTTATGGATAACTCGTTAATGTTCAAATATATGAGAGAGCCACCAAGCCCTAACTTCTAATAAAATGCAAAAAGTATTAACATGAATCGGACCCAAACTACTTACATGAATATTTATATCTTTCAATCAATTTTTCAATGAATAAAAAACTAAAAAAAAATTTACAAGAAAGTTCAACCATTTAAGGAGGGAGTTTGAATTGATTTGCCCCATTTGTGGATCCATACCTGCTTTAAATCCCCTGCTTTAAATCATGGTCACCTCCTATTTAAACTTTGAACTTCCTTTATTCGTATGAAGCGCTGCCTCCTATGTGGGAGGTGAGAGAGAGGGGGGATTGGAATAGCGGCCAAATTTTATGTGAAGATGTCATTCCATACGAGAGAAAAGGCGCCATCTTTGTAAGAAGAGAAACTTCTTTTGTTATTATTATTTTGACTTCAGAGGGGCAGGCCATGCAAAGACATGCAATCCAATAGCTTGAAATCTTGATGTCACTCTGATGAAGATGATAATATATCATTCCTTGATTATAACCTAAACCTCTGGGAAGCAAGTAGACTATTCTCTTCTGATAAACCCCATAGAATAAAGAAAAAAAAATGGTATGATGCTCCGAAATTTGCATCATTGTTCGATATCATGTTATTTGCATTTTTTAAAAAAATTTAACAATGTTCAGTCTACCTAAGTTCAAAAGGTCAACTGGCATATTGCCACGTCTCCAAATAAAAGAAAATTACTAAAAAATGGTGACACCAAATAATCGCATGCTAGTTAAACATATTTTTTACTATAAAAAAATTAATAAATTAAAAAAAAAAAACATATTTTTGACAGGCATTAATTTCCTGGACAACAGAAACTATCATTCCGGGATATGCATCATCAAGCATAAAGCCAAATGGACACTAATCTTTTAAATAATGAGCAGATAAGCCCGACAAAGGCATTTTGAATCAATTTCGAAGAGGTAAAAAACGATTGTAAACTTAACAATTATTACCAAACACACATAAAAAACCTGCAACAAAGAACAGAACTGACCATAATGAACACTCGTAGATGCTGAATTAATCTCCCAAAAAAAATTATTCTTCAGCAGTAAATAAAAGCAAATAACAGTCTTCTTAAACAAGTGGAATCCATATAAAACATTCGCAAATAAAACAATAAGTTACTTACATAATCCAACGCCTTAAAAAAAATATGAAGAATATCGGACTTCCCAGAAAGAGCCCTCGCCGGATATCAGAAAATCACAAGCAGTAAGCACGGCAAGCAAACATGGGGCTATGCGCCTAAGCTGCTACTCCGCCTGAAGCCAACTCAGCCCGAATCAATGAGCAAAACTTCGTTGACCGCGGTACAAAAAACGCACCATGACAATTGACAACTCCGCCATTAGGCCAGCACTAGAGGCGATCCTACCCTAGATGATGCCAAAATGAAACAATCCCGGCATGATTAGTAGATGTCAAGTGATATTAACAATCGATACTATTTTGCTCCAGATCTGACCAGTATTGATGCCGACCTGCTCCATAATAGGTTTTATTTGGGCGGATCCGATGCGCAATGGCGTGATGGTTGGGTAGGGTTCGGATTAGGGTTCACAACCAGTGCCGGCTAATGCGGGTGCAGGAAGCCATGGGTCCCACGCGGATCGATTGCGCGCGAAGGAAGACTCGGAGCTGTTTTGGGATTTACCTCAAGTAGATAAATCCCTTTTTTTTTTAATTGTGAATAAATTTTTATTCATTTTTTTATCAATTATTTCAATTTTTAAGTTTTTTGGTTTTAATTAAATTTAATATTAATTATTAATGCTTTAGTTATTAATTGNACTCGGAGCTGTTTTGGGATTTACCTCAAGTAGATAAATCCCTTTTTTTTTTAATTGTGAATAAATTTTTATGCATTTTTTTATCAATTATTTCAATTTTTTAGTTTTTTGGTTTTAATTAAATTTAATATTAATTATTAATGCTTTAGTTATTAATTCTAATTTAAATGTTAATTATTCTAAATTCATTTTAGTTATATTAAACATTTATTTTTTTTTATTTAAATGAATAATCATTAGTTCGAATATCACTATAATATAATCATCAATCAATGCATTAATGTTCATTAATTAATTTAAGAGAAATTTATATACATTAGCGCCTAATTCTTATGCATTTATGGGTCTCGCATTAAAACTTCCATTTTTACGATAAGGAAATTCACATTTTCAAGTGAGATTCTTGAATGCATGAGAAATGAGTGCTTTCATGCTGTGTATCTAAATTCTGGTTAACTTTAATCATGGTTTAAATCAAATAAATTTTTATAGGTAGCACACAATTCTTATGTATTTAGACATCTCACCTAAACCTTCATATTGGTATTTTAAACCAAAGGTGTANGAAATGAGTGCTTTCATGCTGTGTATCTAAATTCTGGTTAACTTTAATCATGGTTTAAATCAAATAAATTTTCATAGGTAGCACACAATTTTTATGTATTTAGACATCTCACCTAAACCTTCATATTGGTATTTTAAACCAAAGGTGTGTTTTATTTTTAATATTGATATTTTTTCATGTAATATTAAGGATTTAAGTGTTATGTGTGAATATGAAAATTTAGATGTGAGATATGTAAGCCGATAGCAATTATGTACTATGAATGTAAAATACCCCTAAATTTTTTAAATAATTAAGCAATTATTAAAAAACAAATATATCTTCATATNGGTGCAGGAAGCCATGGGTCCCACGCGGATCGATTGCGCGCGAAGGAAGACTCGGAGCTGTTTTGGGATTTAGCTCAAGTAGATAAATCCCTTTTTTTTTTTTAATTGTGAATAAATTTTTATTCATTTTTTTATCATTTATTTCAATTTTTAAGTTTTTTGGTTTTAATTAATTTTAATATTAATTACTAATGCTTTAATTATTAAGTGTAATTTAAATATTAATTATTTTAAATTCAATTTAGTTATATTAAACATTAATTTTTTTTATATTTAGATGAATAATCATCAGTTATCAATGCATTAATGTTCATTAATTAATTTAAGAGGAATTTATATACATTAGCGCCTAATTCTTATGCATTTACGGGTCTCGCATTAAAACTTCCATTTTTACGATAAGGAAATTCACATTTTCATGTGAGATTCTTGAATGCATGAGAAATGAGTGCTATCATGCTGTGTATCTAAACTCTGGTTAACTTTAATCATGGTTTAAATCAAATAAATTTGCATAGGTAGCACACAATTCTTATGTATTTACACATCTCTCCTAAACCTTCATATTGGTATTTTAAACCAAAGGTGTATTTTATTTTTAATATTGATCTTTTTTATGTAATATTAAGGATTTTAGTGTTATGTGTGAATATGAAAATTTAGATGTGAGATATGTAAGTAGATGGCAATTATATGCTATGAATGTAAAATACCTCTTAAATTTTTAAATAATTAAGCAATTGTTTAAAATCAAATATATCTTCATAAATTATATTTAAGCTAACAAGATATCTGAATTTATCATTAATTATAGCTCAACTATATTAAATTAAAATTAAGCTTATTTATATTTTACATTTTTTGGTAATAAATATTATAGGCCCTGATTGCGGACAAGATGTCGCCTATTTGGGATATTGTGATTCATCTTGTGCCCTTATGGTATGGTTTGGCATTTGAAGCATAGTACGGACCCCGTGAGTTGACTGGGTTACTTCGCAGCCCTTGTGTGCTGATGAGGCGCTACTCATTTGGGTTGTGAGAGATTCACTCTCTTTCATGGGATTTAGCAAGAGCTTGACCATGGAATGTTCCTGTAAGGTAACTCTCCTTTGTGATACTCTTTATTAGTTGTCACCTAAATGTAAGCAAGACTCCTCTAATCGAGAGTATTCTTCGGCGTTCCTCAATATGTATTTGACAAAGGGGTTGTATTCACTTGGGAGATGGTATTGACCCTATGATAAGCATACACAATTAAATCTCTAGTTGTGGGTTGCTTTCGTTGGGTATTTTTTGCGGATATGTTCCAATGCCTTTTCAATTCGATCTCGTTTTGGACATATGATTTTAGGCGATCACGCGACATTTACGTTACGAAAGTTCTCAACATTCATTATTTTGTTTGTCTTCATTGGCGCGTGTCATCACATTCAAATTATTCACTTCTTCAGATGATTCATATGATCCGGAAGAGATATTTACTTTGAAAAATGAATTTTATGGAGCTAGACAAACTGACGATTCTTTAAAAAATATAAAAGTGAAAAAGAATGAAAACATTCTCTTGAAGTTTTTTTTTTTTGGATGGTCTCCAAAATTTTGACCATTGAGACCCTCAACAGAGTTGTCATTGAATATTCATGATTGGTTAGTGGGCACTCGTTGTATTGAGCCTGCCATTGTTCAAGATATCAAGCTTGATTCTCTCCGTTGTAGATTATATTAGTCTTCTTGTGGTCTCGAGTTGTCCAAAAATCTTTATATCTCAGACAAGTAGAAGGATGAGAGTCATCGCTTTGTTTCCACCTATAGCCTTAGGGAGCCCTCTTTTACAGGAGACAAGTAGAGGATTCTGCTTTGGAGGAAGCGGGAGCATAGTTATACTCCTCAAGCGATATATAGGGGTGTGAGCGATCCAAAATTGAAATTTTATTAAGCAAATTGAATTGCGAATTAATCGTACTAAATTTTGATATGATCTGGTGTAGATTGATCCGATTTTTGAGCCAGTTTGAATTGTAAACGAGTAAGCTAGAATGCAATTTTTACAGGGGCCAGATCAGTCCGACTCAAACCTGCCTTGTCCTGCCTGCCATTCCACCAGATAATTTTTTTTTTATTTTTTTTGTGAAAAGGGGAGATTCAAACCCCTGTCACTCTACTCAAGCAAAACCCTTCACCAACCGAGTTGACAATGTGTTATGCATGTAAAATTAAAAGTTTTGTTGTTAAATATGTACATACATATGAATTTAGTACAAATCAAAATAAATTTGACCCTATAATTTAACTCGTAGCTTGGCTCAAATGATTCCATCCGAGCTAAAATTCAATATGCTTTTTTAGCGATTTATGACCTTTGCGCCAATTTCACTATCATGACGATATATGATTATTGGTCATCTCCAACAACTTGACCAATTTCTTCGGCCATTGTAAACACAAAGTAATCTAGAAAGATCATTATTTCAACCCACGGGCAAAGGGTGGCATGAGCCACTGTAGGCTCCATATCCCACACATCCAACATCTTCTTCTTGAAGAGGGTGATGAATGAGTGAAGACTTTTATTCTTGACTTGCATGATATGTTGGAGAGCATGTTAATGCTTCTGCGATTCCTGGGCGCCAACAAACTGTGTCACAAATATTCACTTAAAGTAAATGAATGATGTAATCACTATCAGTGATAATGCGTTGAAGCAACTGAGGGCTGACTCATTCAGCGTGGTAAATAAGATATGATATTTCATCGTGCTGGTAATCCTCAATGAACAAATCGTCAACTCGAACGAGACTACGTGGTCAGTCAAATTGGTCATCCTCTTTTAGGACTTCATTGTCGGGATCATGAAACATTCTGAAGGTTTGGTGTTTTCTATTTTTTCTCTCTTATATCAATATGAGTCTCTCCTCTTGTGCCTTAGTTCTTTATGTTAGATTTTTTTAAGATTAGCACTCGCATATTTTCAATGTACACTCATATATTTTGACTTTCCCATAAATCTATTAAAAATTAATTTAAAAACATATTTATTTTAATAAATGAGACCGACTTAGCCTGAAATACAACTAGGGCTGTCAAAAAAGCTCGTTGTTCGCGAACAGTTTCGTGTTCGGTTCGTCAATGAGTTTGTGTTCGATTTGTTCGATAAGTAGACGAGACGAACAAGAACAAATTTTTTTCGTTCGGTTAGTTAAATGAACCAAACAAGAACAGTGATGTNACGGCTGATCCATGCTCTAATACGCCTCGTAAAACGTGCACATGACAACAAAAAGACATAAAAAGTTGTGAGGTATGCAAAGNCCCTAAGGTCAGAGGAAAGAAACTTTATCCTATGACTACAAGCTGGAGCTCCAAGAGGTGGGACTTATACCTACCGAAGTAGCAAGGACGCCTCAGGAAAGAAGAGAAAGTAGAGGTTCAACTACAAAGCTAGAAACACTCCAAACAAAAGGACCTACACCCCGTATGGGTCGGGGAGCCTTCTAACACCCTAGACGCACTAGACAACCACCTATATGAAAGGTATGTTGGGCCAGTCAGGTTGGAAAAGTACAGGGACTCCTCAGGACATGCAAAGATGAATGCGTTATCTAGAATGATCCTAAGTATTGTGGAGGCCCTATTAATATATGCAAAAAAAGTAAATGTTGTATCTAGAATGATCCTAAGTATTGTGGAGGCTCTATTAATATATGCAGGAAAGTAAAAGTTGTAAGAATGATCCTAAGTATTGTGGAGGCCCTATTAATATATGCAGGAAAGTAAAAGTTGCAATTCTTAGATTCTGAATATTTTAATCCTAAATTTTAATTATCTTGAATATTTTATTTAGGATTTTGTAGAAAATTACAATTTTAGGATCCTTAATGAGCCTATGTTATATCGTGAAATCCCAGATAAAACACAGAAAGAAAACAAGAAAAACACATGCAAGTACAGACATGCAACATGATGCAAAAAATAAAACAAAGAACAAGTCAAACCAAAATAATAAACAGGCCGGTGTCGCTGGGTCGGCAACATATCCCAGAAAAGAAAAGGGCAGTCGGACTCCGCATATACATGTCCGGTCTTAATTCTATACATCAATATAAAATGCAGAATTAAGATACGGGGCACGAGCATCTGCTCCTGGTCCCCTCCACGTGGTTCCCGTGCTAACGACTCTGAACCCGTGCCCGTATCTTATTTCTGCTACAGAACTCTCCTAGACTCTAAAAAAATACATAGAGAAAAAAAAAAGACTCAATCATGCATGGAAACAAGTGTCAGCGGGAAAATCACATGCACATAACGTATCGTAAAACAAATGTCAGCGGGAAAGCTCACATGCAAATAACATATTATAAGCCATGCCTTAAAAGTCAAGTGTCAGCGGGAAAATCACATGCACATAACGTATCAGGAGTCATGCCTTAAAAGTGGGGAAGACCTGCAAGCAAAATGGTTAGAAATCATTACTTGCTCCCCCCATAGTGGTACCTGTGTGTGTATAAAAATAGACATGGCTCCCTGAAGAAGAACGCCCTAACACACTACCACACATATGCAACATGCAGACACACCACAAACATAATGCAAAAGAAAGATATCTGGCTATGGCAACCAATCCAACAGAGAACAATGGTCAGACATCAAAAAGACTATCTAGCACCCTAAATCCTAACCTAGCACACTATCTAACGAAAAGTGCATCAACCTAGTATTTAAGTGTGGGGTAACTTTTGGTGTGGTATGACTTTAACGGGGTCACGTTACTGGCCCCATCCTAAGGATCCAAAAAAAATATAAAGAGTGTCACAAAAGAGAATGACACTAGTTAGATTCATTGGATTCTTAGCACAGTCATAATCATGTCAGTCCCGATGACTCAACTCGCATTGCTCATTGGGATTGACCCAGCGAGCAATGCTCGTTAAGGCATCGCGACCAACACGGGAGTCACTCTCCTAACGGGTCTGACTCGCTATCCATGCAAACATGCAAATGCAAATGCTAATGCAGGCAAATCGAAACATATAAGTAGTAATAAAGAGTATGCCATGAAGGCAGTGACTGAAAGGAATGGGCATGTCGTAACGACAGGGGCCTGCGAAGAGGGTATACCGGTAAGGTGGTGACCCAAAGAGGATGGGCATGCCGTGACGACAGGGGCCCGAAAAGAGGGTATGCCGGTAAGGCAGTGACCCAAAGGTAGGCATGCCGTAGTGGCAGGGGCCCGAAAAGAGGGTATACCGGTAAGACAGTGACCCGAAGGAATGGGCATACCGTGGCGGCAGCGGCCTGAAAAAAGGGTATGTCGGTAAAGCAGTGACCCGAAGGTAGGCATGCCGTAGCTGCAGTGGCCCAAAAAGAGGGTATACCGGTAAGGCAGTGACCCAAAAGAATGCAACTCAAGGAGATGATATCGATCATATCCGAAAAGAGGTATGCCGGTAAGGCAGTGACCCGAAGGAATACAACTCAAGTAGATGATATTGGCCATGCAAACAAACATGTACATGCACATACACAACATGCAAAGGAGCAAGTGGTAGGTCGATCCATATGGAACATCTGGTCAAACCAAAGTATTGTGTCAACCGGATCTGGGTAGCCGACTGAGACACAAGTGATGTGACCGGTTTGGGATAGCCGATCGAGGCAAAGTGGTGTCGGTGCAGGTGCAAGTGCAAGATATAAGATGCAAGTGCAAGTGCAACGTGCAAGGTGCAAGGTGCAAGTGCAAGTGCAAGTGTGATATATGACACACAATATGTAATAATGCAAAACACACATATGCAAACAATGAGATGCAAATGACCACACATGATAGCGAGCCACGCTCGTACTAACGACCTCACCTAGGAAACCTAAGGTTTAGACCCTTGGAAATGCGGCATCGCCGCCTCTTGTTTTGGTGAGGAAATATGGGGAGTTTCTCCCTGGATCTCCGAGGGGGAAACTCTCCACGGCGTTGCGAAATGTGCTAGCTACAAAGCTTTTCCCAATTCGCGAACTCCTCCAGACTTTGCAAAGCGAGCCAGCTACAAAACTTCTCTCGCTTTGCCAAGTCCGACCTCCTAGCTTCTTCAAGTAAAGTTGGGGAAACCCAAAGCAAGAGGAGTGAGGGACTCCAACCCATCGGGACTTGTGCTAAGACTCACAACAAAGGGGAGACACTCAGCTCTACGAATGACATTTGGTTACACACAAGAAGTCCTAACCTGAAGGTTAGCTCTAGGAAATCGACGATCCATCACGCAGGCACGTCGTCGCGCCGACCCATGTCGACGCACGCACCCCGTGTGGGCGATCAAACTCACACGCCTAGACTCCACTAAACCTAAGGCTAGCTAGAAGTTTAGGGGATCTCACCACCGCGAAGGTTGCAAAAGCGTTCTCTTTATTTGCTCCAAGCCGTCGACGTCCAGTCCGTACTCCAGTTTGCCTTGCAGAACGTGCATAGATCAACAAAAAGACCCAATGAGGGCAAGGAGGGGAATCGGTGAGGTAGGCAAATTACCCAAAAATAATAATTTAACATATAAAAATATGCGACACCAAAAAAGGTACATTCGGGAGAGAGGATCGCTTGACGACGGTAAAAGAGGAGTTTTCCTCGCAGNAAAAGTTGTTATTTTTTAGCTAATTTAGCCAATTACAAGAAATGAACAACATGCTAAAATAACATTGAATAAAGCTATGATGTTTAGTTCAATATTGATTCTCAAGATGTCAATCATTCAAAAAACGAGTTTTATGATGAAGACACAACAAATCATAAAAATTGCATTTAAATTTTTAATTAAGATATTTTAGAATTGAAACTCATCAAAATATTGGCAAATACGAGTAAATCAGCAATATGTCCTCTTATAAATTGATTAAATTGGTTTTAATCCTACATGTTTCGACAACAATAACTGAGGGTACATTTTCAGCAATGAAGATTAACAAAAAAAGATTACAAAAAAAAAAATTAAGATAATATATATACATACAAATTCTATGAAAATTTACATTGGGAAGGATGCTGCCAAGAGTTTTAAGATAGATTTAATAGTTGACAATTTTGATGCAATGAAGAGCTTATGGCATAATTTAATATGCCTAACCACAAGAGTTAGATTTAAAGAAGCTTTAAAATTTTTTACCTCATTCGTTGTCTTTGTTAAGAATTGCAATTGAAATGGAGAAGAAGAAGAGAAAGAGAGGAGACAATGAAAAGTGGCTAGGGTTTTTCCATTACCTTAAGCACCTCATACAAGAGCATATATATACAATAAACAAAAAGACTAAACTACCTTTAAGTAGGGTAAAATAATAGAAAATACAAATACTATAATATCTAACAGTTTTATGATAAGAAATGGACGGTGATGCTCAAAACATCATAAGGTGAGGAGAAAGTGGCACCAAATTTATTATAGAAAGATGACTTTGAAGTGAACAATTGGCTGCATTACCATCCATGATAATGGAATACAATCATATTTCATAAGGGACCATCAACTAAAAATGCAGATGAAGCGCCGTCCATCAATGTATTGGAAAGTGAAGGTTATACTAACTATGGGCTTTGGTCATGTTAAAAAAGGCTGTGGTGGCCAGGCATAAGCAGAAAAATGATATCATCACCATGAAATATGAAATAAATTACAACCGATGAAAGGAAATTGCATACTTTATTCATGGTTGAAATAATATATAACATATTATTTTATGGATAACTCGTTAAAGTTCAAATTTATGAGAGAGCCACCAAGCCCCTAACTTCTAATAAAATGCAAAAAGCATTAACAATAATCGGACCCAAACTACTTACATGAGCATTTATATCTTTCAATCAATTTTTCAATGAATAAAAAACTAAAAAAAAAAATTACAAGAAAGTTCAACCATTTAAGGAGGAAGTTTGAATTGATTTGCCCCATTTGTGGATCCATACCTGCTTTAAATCATGGTCATCTCCTATTTAAACTTTGAACTTCCTTTGTTCGTATGAAGCGCCGCCTCCTATGTGGGAGGTGAGAGAGAGGGGGGATTGGAATAGTGGCCAAATTTTATGTGAAGATGCCTTTCCATATGAGAGAAAAGGACCTATCTTTGTAAGAAGAGAAACTTCTTTTGTTATTATTATTTTGACTTTAGAGGGGAAGGCCATGCAAAGACATGCAATCCAATAGCTTGAAATCTTGATGTCACTCTGCTGAAGATGATATATCATTCCTTAATTAAAACCAAAACCTCTGGTAAGCAAGTAGACTATTCTCTTCTGATAAACCCCATAGAATAATGAAAAAAGTATGATGCTCCGAAATTTGCATCATTGTTCAATATCATGTTATCTGCATTTTTTTTTTTTTAATTTAACAATGTTTAGTCTACCTGNGTGACACCCAATAATCGCATGCTAGTTAAACATATTTTTTACTATAAAAAATTAATAAATTAAAAAAAAAAAACATATTTTTGACAGGCATTAATTTCCAGGACACCAGGAACTATCATTCCGGGATATGCATCATGAAGCATAAAGCCAAATGGGCACTAATCTTCTAAATAATGAGCAGATAAGCCCGACAAAGGCATTCTGAATCAATTGCGAAGAGGTAAAAAACGATTGTAAACTTAACAATTATTACCAAACACACATAAAAAACCTGCAACGAAGAACATAAGAAATGACCATAATGAACACTCGCAGATGCGCATCTGAATTCATCTCACCAAAAAAAAAATAATAAATCCTTCAGTAGTAAACAAAAGCAAATAACAATGTCTTCTTAAAACTATTTCAAGTGGAATCCATAAGAAGTATTAGCAGCTATAAAATAATATGTTACTTACATAATCCAACGCCTTAAAGAAAATATGAAGAATATCGGACTTCCCAGAAAGAGCCCTCGCCGGATATCAGAAAATCACAAGCAGTAAGCACAGCAAGCAAACATGGGGCTATGAGCCTAAGCTGCTACTCCGCCTGAAGCCAACTCAGCCGGAATCATTGAGCAAAACTTCGTTGACCGCGGTACAAAAAACGCCCCATGACAATTGACAACTCCGCCATTAGGCCAGCACTAGAGGCGATCCTACCCTAGATGATGCCAAAATGAAACAATCCCGGCATGATTAGTAGATTTCAAATGATATTAACGATCGAGACTATTTTGCTCCAGATCTAACCAGTATTGATGCCGACCTGCTCGATATTAGATTTTATTTGGGCGGATCCGATGCGCACTGGCGTGATGGTTGGGTAGGGTTCGGATTAGGGTTCACAACCAGTGCCGGCTAATGCGGGTG
>JXCR01110359.1:112929-122978 GCA_002079205.1 Phalaenopsis hybrid cultivar | reverse complement strand
TTTAAGAAATGATGAAAGCAATGAATCCTTCGCTCTGACACAATTTTTATAAAAACCCCTCGCTTCATTGGGTCTTCAAGAAGTTTTGTTGAGAATATATATAAAGTCATATCGTCGAATATTTCGAGAGTGTATGAGATAATCTCTTCTGCGATCGTAGAGTATGCCTGTGATGTTGTGCAAGCACTGAATGTCATACTAATACAAGCTATAACTAACTGTGATATTCAGCTAAAAATAAATTTGGTGCCGACACTTTATTTTAGGTTGTTGGTTTGGTGATGCACGTGGTTTGGATTGACTGGATTCACCATGTTCCACCTTCTGGAGTGGTTTCTTGTAAACTTCATTTGAATGAGCATATTCATGCTCATCTAAATTCTGGGGAATGTTCTGTGTTGTAGTCCGATCATTAGAATATGAAGCTAGAACATCGAGAAAGATTGAATCGGGTTTCTTCTTCAACTCTATGATACAAAACTTGAATTAATTCCGTCCGATGTAACGNAAACTGGGACGCTTACGCAAGGAAAAGCAACTGTCACAACTGCTAAAACTTTCACAGGAATGAATCTTGGAGATTTTCTCACTCTGGTTGCATCTGCGGAGGTGAGCTCTTTTTCTCTCAAAGACTCCCTATTAAATGGGTTGACATTGATNAGCAACTGTCACAACTGCTAAAACTTTCACAGGAATGAATCTTGGAGATTTTCTCACTCTGGTTGCATCTGCAGAGGTGAGCTCTTTTTCTCTCAAAAACTCCCTATTAAATGGGTTGACATTGATTTCCTGAGTTGTAACTTCCTTTCATCTTCTTGTGTAGTTTAGGCTAGCAGCGAACACCCTATTGCAAGGGCCATCATTGATTATGCTCGTCATTATCATTTCTTTGGTAAGTTTCCAACAGCCAAAGATGCTATGATAATGAAAAAAGATGACTTTCTCTCTGAGTGGCTTCTTGAACCCTTTGACTTCTCTGCTTTGCCGGGGAGAGGGGTTCTTTGCCTGATAAATGGGAAGCAAATTATGGTGAGTTCATGAGCTTTTGCTTCCGTCCAAGTTTTCATCAGTAAAGATGATATGGTGAACCCCATTCATGTCTTTGATAGGTTGGTAACAGAAGCTTGTTGACTGAAAATGGGCTTCCCATTCCCTGTGAAGCTGAAAATTTTCTGGTAGAATTAGAATCAAATGGCAAGACAGGCATATTGGTGGCTTATGACAGGATTTTCACTGGTGTCTTGGGGGTTGCAGATCCGTTGAAAAGAGAGGCAGCAGTTGTTGTTGAAGGCCTAAAGAGGATGGGTGTGAAGCCTGTGATGGTAACTGGGGATAATTGGAGGACAGCACGGGCTGTTGCGAAGGAGGTGAGCTTTCTTTTCCTTTGCCTAATGTGATCAACTTAGGCATCGTTTGGGATCACTTTTGTATTTTGTTTTGATTTTGTTTTGTTAATGATCAAAACATATTTGGTATGTTTGATTAAGACATGAACCGAAAAATACTGAAAAATTATTTTTGAGTGTTTTTAAAGACATGTTTATTTTTTTTAAATATAAAAACATGTTAAAAATATATTAAATAAACTTGTTTTTAAAATCTTAGAAAAATAAAAACAAAAACAAAAAATAAAATTTATCGCAAATAAGCCCTCAATTTACAGCTTTTAGCTGGTCATTTTGGAATTTGATTTTTCAATGGACGAATGAACCTAATTGTTTTATTTGGTAAATTTTTAAATTCTACAGCTAATTTTATTATTGCATTATTATCATGTAAAGTGGGATTATAGTTGCAAACCTAGACTGGTCTAAGCATCAGATACTAAATGTCAGCTATAGTAAGCATACTCATCATTATTGGTACATTCCTATTGAGCGCTGCATGAGGTGATGATGATTGTCTTTTATGCCAATTGTTTTGTTAAAAGTTGTAAAATATAATTTTGGTCACAATCAAATGAAAGCAGTAGACGTGTCAAAAAAACCTTTTCCCTTCTACTTATTCCCCCTTTGAACTCTTTTTACCTGCTTTAGTTGATAAAGTGAATTTGCACGCATGACATGTACTTTTGCTGGCAATGAATAGGATACTTTAAAGGGACCTTAAGTATGTGGATCTCCAGGATAATTTTTTCTAGTTGAAATGATGTACCTTTAGCATACATGGCAGCCATATTTAATCTCTTTCATTGCCATTCGGTTTACTGAATAACTCTGATATTTATATATTTATGAAGATTCACATACATACGGCAGAATTCATATGTGTTTTCATATCTAATACCTAGACTTTAATTTTTACAAAATGTGTATTACATTTTTTAAAAGTTAAACTCATGGTATTTTTGATGTAATATGAAAGATTTGGGTAGTGTAAATGTGAAAATAGATATGTTAATACATAAGCATTGGGTGGAATGTATGTAAATGACCCTTATATTTAATGATTATAAGTGTATTTCATTCTCTTGCTTGCCTGTTGAGAGTTGAGCAAATTATGAAGCCTGCCATTTTTATTCATATTTTATAATATTGACCCTGCGCCAGCAAATTATTTAAATACCCCACCATGCATTGTGCAGGTTGGTATAGAAGATGTCAGAGCAGAGGTAATGCCTGCTGGGAAAGCCGATGTTGTTCGATCATTCCAAAAAGACGGTAGCGTGGTTGCCATGGTCGGAGATGGCATCAACGACTCCCCTGCTCTTGCAGTGGCCGATGTTGGGATGGCGATTGGCACTGGCACGGACATCGCCATTGAGGCTGCTGACTATGTTCTGATGAGGAACAACTTAGAGGATGTGATCACCGCCATTGATCTGTCGAGGAAAACTTTTGCAAGAATTAGGTGGAACTACTTTTTTGCCATGGCTTATAATGTGATTGCAATCCCGGTTGCTGCTGGTGTTCTCTTCCCCTTCACAAGGCTGAGTATGCCTCCATGGTTGGCGGGGGCTTGCATGGCATTCTCTTCTGTAAGTGTTGTATGTTCTTCTCTTCTTCTAAGAAGGTATAGGAAGCCCAGGCTAACGACAATACTTGAAATAACTGTTGAGTAAATTATCTTTTTTTAACCAGTTTCCTGTGATTTTTTGTTTTAATCGCTATATTTGATGAAGGAATGTAATCTAGTGTAGGTTCTATTTCTATGATTGTATCTGTATTTGGAGATGTACTTTTTTAATAAATACTGCAATTTACAACAGCCGAACGCTTATGTATACGAACAACTTCTGTCCTTTAGTTGCTAAGTGTTAATAAATGAATATCAATTTTTAATCCTATCCTGGATCATTTTTGGTAAGTGAATATCAAAAGAAAAAAATGCAACCGTGTCTTTTTTTTTTTTTTTTTAAAAAAAGTTAATTGAAAGGGAAAAGTACTAAAAGAGTCCACAAATGGCTTAAAACATGAATCAATAAAAAAATGGATCCCGAAAAAAGGACTAAACAAAAAATGATCTTTTGTTTGGGAGGAAAGTAGATATTTATTGTCCCCTGAATGCTTCTAATCTTCCTTTGGAAGAAATCTTACGCCATATTTCCCTTGGGTATTATATCAAATTTAGTATTTTCCACATTTTTCTTTCTCCTGACCTTTCTTTTTATTTTTGATATGATATTGTATTATGAGAAAATTCATTTGTTACAATATGGATCTTTGCTTAATTGATTGATTACAAAGCTCCTTTAAGTATTCATATTAGAAACTTTCAGAATCAACTACGTACTCATTTTAACAAAATAAATTAAGTTGAGTGTCTTAATGAGATAAATTCAATAATATAAAAAAAGATTTGATTTGGATCCTATTGTGTATATTAAAAGCTTACAAACATTGCTGAAAATTTTCTGAGATCATTTGTGAGATTGAGGGTGTGTTTGGGGAGGCTGTGACAGTGTGGTTTCGATTGCTTTGCTAGGGCATTTGGAAAAATAAGTTTTTGCCTGCTTTCTCAACGAGCTGCAGTAGTAAAGTTGTGTGTTACAGTCTAACTTGACTAATCTGATGAAAACGAAAAATCTACGATCTGATTTTCTAAAAAAAAAGAAAATTGTAATAGCCATCGAAGCTTCTTATGTAGTGATTTCACAATTACTTCTTCAAATTGTTGCAGCTGGCCCAAATAGACCTTAAATGATCTCTAATTTTTACGTGCTAGCAACCAAAACTATTGTCTCAATCATAAAATTTTGGTGAGTTCAAGAGGATTGACTTTTGCTATAATTAAAGCTCTAAAATATCTAAAGAAATAGTGTATGAATGAAGGTGATTAACAAGGACTTTCCAATAGAGTTTTGATTTTTGTTCGAAATAAACAAAATATTGAACTACAAAATTGTATGAAGATTGTGCATCTTTATATCCATGGAAGCAAAAGCCAAAAATGGCCAAAGAAGACGACAAGAGGAATTTTTAGATGAGATAATTAAGAGCTTAAACATTCAAGGTTCGTACGTGTACATTAGGAATATGCCTGCAGGAATCTCAAGAAGATACAGAGACTACATAAAGAGAATTGTTGTTTGAACCTTGGCCATTATACCAGTCAGCCTCTGCAGCTGGCTGGACGAAATACTGATCCACCCACTCAACACCGCATGACAGTGCCATTACAAAGATCAACAGTCTATCCACATGCCAAAGCAGAAGCTTTCATGCACCCTCTGCTTGATGGAATAATTCTGTCGAAGGGTAATGTATCTTCACAACTGGTTCCCTCAGAAAATATGACCGAAGATCATTTAGTTCATCGAATGATTCTAGGCTGATCGAATGAGAATACTGATCTCGAAACTGCTTATATGCAACAGTATAACAATAATTCTGATTATATTTTTCACTTAAATTTCCTTATTTCGCAACAAAACTAAAACTTGATCTTGAAGAAAAATAAGAATTTAACTTTTAATTTATATATATTGGGATACTACGTAAGTATACGTATCATTATAAAGTAATATAAGACTTTTTAATTAAAACCTGAATATCGAACCCACAGGGAAGATATATAATATGCACTTTTTGGAAAATTTTCTATTTTTAAATAGATAATTATTTAAACTAAATACGTTTTCACGGTAAAGAAAGTTTAAATATTTTTTGTCTTTTAATATTTTGATAAAAAAGTACAAACTTAAAAAGATAACTTGAGTTTTTGTAGAAGAAAAACACTAAATATGAAAATATCTTTCTCCTTATCATGAATTAGTAATACATATAGGAATTTTGTTGTAGAAGTATGGACATTGTGTTGTGCCAAATAGGAGCAATAATATTTTTTACCCTTACTAGAGTTGCTATAAAGAACATTGGCTAATTTAAAGTTTGAATAGTTCTGAAGATCGGCTAGGCAGAACCCTTACTAGAGATGATATAAAGAACATTGGCTAATTTAAAGTTTGAATAGTTCTGAAGACAGGCTAGGCCCTTACTAGAGATGCTATAAAGAATATTGGCTAATTTAAAGTTTGAATAGTTTTGAAGACCGACCTTACTAGAGATGCTATAAAGAACATTGGCTAATTTAAAGTTTGAATAGTTCTAAAGACCAGATAGGTAGGGAAGATACCATGTATAGGAATTCTATTGTGAAAGTATGCAAATTGTGTTGTGTCAAATAGGAGCAATAATATTCTTTACCCTTACTGGAGATGTTATAAAGAACATTGGCTAATTTAAAGTTTGAATAGTTCTGAAGACCGGCTAGGCAATGAAGATACTAGCTCTCACTCANGGGGATAATTGGAGGACAGCACGGGCTGTTGCGAAGGAGGTGAGCTTTCTTTTCCTTTGCCTAATGTGATCAACTTTGGCATCGTTTGGGATCACTTTTGTATTTTGTTTTGATTTTGTTTTGTTAATGATCAAAACATATTTGGTATGTTTGATTAAGACATGAACCGAAAAATACTGAAAAATTATTTTTGAGTGTTTTTAAAGACATGTTTATTNTGTTAATGATCAAAACATATTTGGTATGTTTGATTAAGACATGAACCGAAAAATACTGAAAAATTATTTTTGTGTTTTTAAAGACATGTTTATTTTTTTTAAATATAAAAACATGTTAAAAATATATANATTTATTTACACTCAATCATATGAACTACATTCTCATTTATACAACCTCATGTGATTCTTTCTAATTGTTGAATGAGACAATACCAACCCGCTTCTTACATATTCTCACAATAAATTTTAATATCTAGATTGGCCAAATCAAGAAGTAAATGAAGTACATGGAATTAAATCATCACAAATTCTTCCAACATTAAAGATCAATACTCTCAACAACTTCCATCCAACACTTAATTACTTATCATTTAAGAAGAAAGATAAAGAAAACTACTTAGAATCCATATAAAAGAAACACACTTTAGTTTAAAAGAAGAAATCATTGTCAAACCAACAACAAGTCTCAATTAAAACCAAAGAAGTATTTATCATTTTAACAAGAAAGATAAAGAAAACTACTCAGAATCCATGGAGAAAACAAAACCACATTTTAACTCAGAATCCATGGAGAAAACAAAACCACACTTTAGTTTAAAAGTAGAAATCATTGTCAAATCTCATAATCCATGGAGAAAATAAAATCACACTTTAGTTTAAAAGTAGAAATCATTGTCAAACCAATATTTATGGAGAAAATAAAACCACACTTTAGTTTAAAAGAAGAAATTATTGTCAAACCAACAATATTGTATGGAGAAAACAAAACCATACTTTAGTTTAAAAGTAGAAATCATTGTCAAACCAACAATACATTAATTAAAACTAAAAGTAGTCTTTTAGTTTAAAAGAAGAAATCATTGTCAAACCAACAACAAGTCTCAATTAAAACCAAAAGTAGTAGTTTAAAAGTAGAAATCATTGTCAAACTAACAACAAGTCTCAATTAAAACCAAAAGTAGTCCAAAAGAAGAAATCATTGTCAAACCAACAACAAGTCTCAATTAAAACCAAAAGTAGTCTAAAACAAAAAAGAAAGATAAAGAAAATAACTCAGAATCCATGGAGAAAACAAAACCACACTTTAGTTTAAAAGTACTTAAAAAAAACTACTCAAAATCCATGGTTAAAAAAAACTACTCAAAATCCATGGAGAAAATAAGAAACACACTTTAGTTTAAAAGAAGAAATCTTGTCAAACCAACAACAAGTCTCGATTAAAACCAAAAGTAGTCTAAAACAAAAAGATAAAAAATATGGAGAAAACAAAACCATACTTTAGTTTAAAAGTAGAAATCATTGTCAAACCAACAATACATTAATTAAAACTAAAAGTAGTCTTTTAGTTTAAAAGAAGAAATCATTGTCAAACCAACAACAAGTCTCAATTAAAACCAAAAGTAGTAGTTTAAAAGTAGAAATCATTGTCAAACTAACAACAAGTCTCAATTAAAACCAAAAGTAGTCCAAACAAAAGATAAAAACTTATCTCAAGTCCTCCACCAAACTCTTGAAGTTTCTTTGAATCTCTTATCTTTTACACCTTAGTTTAAAAGAAGAAATCATTGTCAAACCAACAACAAGTCTCGATTAAAACCAAAAGCAGTCTAAAATAAAGATAAAAACTTATCTCAAGTCCTCCACCAAACTCTTGAAGTTTCTTTGAATCTCTTCTCTTTTACAATACTTTCAATATAAAACTAAAATAAAAAGGATAAATATGTGGTGCCTGAAAATCTCTCCAACTAATTCCCCAATTTTAGAACTTTCAAAACTTTCCCAGTACTTTCAGGACCCCTTTCAAAGCATCAATCTTCCTTCTTTTATAATTCTCCAAAAGGTTTCTTGGTATCTCTTTAAAATGTGTCTTGATTCGATGTATTTACCCAAGAGATGCATCATTTCACAATAATTTTCGTTCATGGTGGTTGTAGCCACCTATTAAGCCAATAGGTGCCCCAAAACCTCTTCAAAATTTGAAAAACTGAATTTACTCATCCAGTAACTGCCACTGGCGCTTAAGCGTGAAGCCTCTGGCGCTAAGGCATGACCTTCTTTGTTTAACTGGCGCTTAAGAGCCGGATCTGTCGCTTAGGCGCCAAAACACTTTTTGCACATTTTTCACATATTTGTTCCAAATTTGATTCTTTTTCACTTCTTTAAGAATTTTTTTCACATTTTTACCTGTACTTGAAAGAAAAACATAAAAACACATTCCATTAAAGCGCAATATCTAAAAAATAAGTATAAAAATGTGTCTAAAAACACTAGATATTTCAGGCGTATCAAAATCTCCCAAACATAAAAAGTTACTTGCCTTCAAGTGACACTTCAATCTTTAAAAACTAAATATGTATGATATGTATATGAGATTTTTTAGAAGTTACTAAAATTTAGATTTAGAAATATAGTAATCTAATTTAGAAAAAAATATTCAGTAAATGAGACCAACTTAAAGTTTAGAAATTTTTAATGTTAAAAAAGATGAAAATATGAGTTCCTATCTCATTCAGAAATATTGTAAGTCTTCCAAATTTTAGTTCTTTTATTGTCTCCACTTAAAAATTTTTATTAAGAATAATTTTACTTACTATACTATATCTATAAGCTTAAGATTTTCTCAAGTCTTATACTTTAAAAAGATCAAATGTAGAACCAATTTTTGATTAGGCACTAATCCTCAAGCTTCTCCTCCCTCACTTTTTCCTCTTCTTCTTCTTTTTTGTCTTTTTCTTTTTCTTTTTCTTTTTTTTCTTTTTCTTTTGTTTAGGCAATGATTACTATATCTGGATAGACCTTTAATAATTTTGAATTCTACTTTTCTTTTCCTAAAGCAAANCCAAATTTAGAATTTAGTTCTTTTATTATCTCCACTTAAAAATTTTTATTAAGAATAATTTTACTTACTATAGTATATCTATAAGCTTAAAATTTTCTCAAGTCTTATACTTTAAAAAGATCAAATGTAGAACCAATTTTTGATTAGACACTAATCCTCAAGCTTCTCCTCCCTCACTTTTTCCTCTTCTTTTTTCTTTGTCTTTTTCTTTTTCTTTTTCTTTTTTTTTTCTTTTTCTTTTGTTTAGGCAATGATTACTATATCTGGATAGACCTTTAATAATTTTGAATTCTACTTTTCTTTTCCTAAAGTAAGGTCTTGGTACAAAACTTTTACTTATAAATATAATAATAGCTTTTAAAATTATTCTTAATAAAAGAAAATTAAAATAAAAGTATAAATTTCTAAATTTTTCAAAAATACAATGTTTCTCACTAAAGATAGTTACTTATATTAATCATTTTCTACACTAAAAACTTTTAACTTAAAGTTTTTCTTCATTACTCAATATTTCAACTAAATTCTCTTACTCATTTCTAAAATCGAATTTTACTTCCCTAATATAACTTCATAAATNAAAAATTTTTAACTTAAAGTTTTTCTTCATTACTCAATATTTCAACTAAATTCTCTTACTCATTTCTAAAATTGAATTTTACTTCCCTAATATAACTTCATAAATATGATCAATTTTTCTTTTCAAATCAAATTCACTTATAGTTCATTTGAGAACAAATAAAATTAAAGTTTTGAAAATATTTTTCATCCCCCCGAAACTTAAATTTTTAATAGATGAAACAGTTTAAATCAAATATATATATAAATAGGAATGAAAATTAAAATAACTACTAACAGGAATTTTTATACCCTAATGATACAAGTATAAACTAAAAACAAGAGTAAAATTAATTTTGATCAAATTTTCTAAAATTTTCATTTCAGTTCAACATGTGGAGATTCAATAGACTTCTAAACAGTGAGTATAAACATAAAAGCAAACAAACACACTAATTTGACTTCACAATATCAACATAAAAACAAACTCACAAACATGATAAAAGAAAAATATAGGATAACAGTTTCTGAAATTTAATATTTAAGACCTAAGTTAGNTCTTAATTGAGAAAGGGAGATTGATTTCTACCAATTAACCCCTTTGTGTTTCAAACATCAAGAAAATTGATCAAGATTAGAGGTTACCCATTTTCCCTCCTTGAATTAAGACTAAATGTTAATTAAGGCAAAATTTCCAA
>JXCR01110359.1:31999-105572 GCA_002079205.1 Phalaenopsis hybrid cultivar | reverse complement strand
ATGGTGTTTGGACTGGTCACTAAGTCCAACTAATGGCTGTGGTGGAGTTAATTTGGTGGCCTTAGGGTGGTTAGGTCACATTTAGTGTATGGGTCCAAGTGGGTGCAAATGACCAAAACTTGGGTTTGGGCTAGGTTAGCCATGTCAATTGGCCCAAATAATTATTGCATTTGGTGTAGATGATCAGAAGGAACAACTTTAGTGAAGGATGAAAGTGGTTTTGAGCTCAATTGGAGGGTCAATTTGAGAGAATTTTAAACTTTAATCAATTTGGTCATGTTAGGCTAGGCTTGGGTCTAGCTTGGGTTAGCCGATGGTCAATAGGGACCTCATGAAGAGTTTTCAACATTAATTGGATGCCAATTTGGAGGTTAAAGCAATGACGGGGACCCTATGAAGAGTTTTCAACATGAATTGGGTGCCAATTTGGAGGTTAAGGCAATCAAGTTAGATAAAATTTGAGTTTTCAACATGAATTGAATGCCAATTTGGAGGTTAAGGCAATCAATTGGGTGAAATTTGTGGAATTATCAATTGGGGCTAAGTTTGGGAATTTTGGATTTAGGCCAAAATCAAATGGATTTGAGGCTTCACCAATGCAAATGGGCTAAATTTGGGAATTTTGGATTTAGGCCAAAATCAAATGGATTTGAGGCTTCACCAATGTTAATTGATGGTTGATTTTGATGTATAGGAATGTTATCAAGATTTTGAAACATCAACTGAGGCCAATTGACTAGGCTATGAGTTCAATTTGGTGAGATTAAGTCATATGGTCAAAATTGGGGTTTTGGCCCAAATCAAAATTGGGCTCAAATCATGGACCAATTGAGCTTGGATTTGGTTTAGTTTGGTCATATCAAAAGTGAATTTGAGTTTAGGATTGGAATTTGGGTCAATTGATTTTAGTTTGGAAATTTGAGTCTAAAGGGCAATTTGGGGATTTTGGTTAAAGATGGTCAAATTGGCCAAATTGGGTTATGTGGTAGTTGAGAGAAATGAAATTGGGATTTATTGGGATTTTCTGGTAATTTTTGGAATTTTGAGCCCAAGAGGGGTATTTTGGTAATTTGGGGGTGTAAAGGGGCAAAAGACCAAGATAGGTATTTTGGTAGAGTTGAGGTACCAATCATCACCAATAAGCCATGGAACAATGGAAACCCCATTTTGGGTCCTCTACATAGTGGTCTTAGCTAAACCATAGCCCTAGGGCAATAGCCCTAGGGCTAGTAGGTTTAGGGGACCATCTACATGAGTATCCCAAAAGATCAAGGGAACTAGGCTAGAAGGGGCTAGTAGGTTTAGGGGACCATCTACATGACTATTCCAAAAGATCAAGAGATCTAGGCTAAAAATTTGAGTTCATCGTTGTGAGTGATTGTGAGTGTAGATGAGTGTAGTGAGTGCCTTAGCTCCAGACCAACACCCACGACCATCTACATGAGTATCCCAAAAGATCAAGGGAACTAGGCTAGAAATTTGAGTTCAGGGTTGTAGTGATTGTGAGTGCAGATGAGTGTAGTGAGTGCCTTAGCTCCAGACCAACACCCAAGGTCAATCCTAAGGTCCAGCAATCCTAGGGGTGACTCATCCTGAGTTTTCCCCACAGTGACCCCACCTACTAAGTAAATAGAGGTTGGGAGCAATATGTGGAACTCCATGTTGATTAAAGAAGATGGTAGAATTTCTAATGGTGAGGGTTTCAAGTCTAGTTTTCTAGGAATAGTCAACAGGAAAAGTCCTATGGCTAGACCTTAGGCTACTAAAGAGGAAAAAAAAAAACTAAACCTCAACAAAAAATGAGGTCAACAAGAATAAAGAAAAAATTGCACTACTGGGTCACCTCTAATTAGGTTCTCCAGAGATGAGTGGAATTTCTCTTCATAATCACTCTTTCTTCTACTATACCTATTAGTATGCTCTGAAAAATGCTCTAAATTTTGAACTTTAGCGCGAGTAAATGACGCTTAGGAGCCTGCCTTTCGGGTTGGCTCGTGCTTAAGCGTGAGATTTGGTGCTTAGATGCCAGTGCACGATTTTCAAATTTACAAATTAAAGTAAACTACACTATTTGCCTAAGTAAACCACCCCTAAATGGTCTCATAACACTTAAATGACTTTTTTTAACTTCCTATAACTCCCCTCTCAAAATTCTCCATAATAACTATTTCAATTCAAGGCTAAAAATAACACAAATTTTCACATAAACAAACTTATATTAACTCACAAACAAGTACAAATCCCTTTAAACACTTAATTCTCACTCCAAATAGTCTTGAATGAGAAGATTTTCCTAAATATAAATACACAACAATCATTTCACAATTAAACACATATAAGAAGTCATAAATACTAAAAACAAGACTTAAACACTAAACCACTTAAAAACAACAACTTCTAGCACACAAATTCTAACACTAAACTTAATTCCATTCTTCATTCGATGGAACAAATTCCTGTCTTTCATTAGTTTCTCCAGGAATATAGAGTTGATAAAACGGACGATGGTGATGAGCTCTGATACTTTCTTCTTCAATCCACTTCTACTTTATGAACATTGCCTTATCCGCTTCCTCTATATAACTTGTGTGGCTAAATTGCATCTTCAATTGCCATCCAATATGCTCTAGATGTGCATGCAACTCAAGTACCTTGGTCTCCAATAAAGCCATAGTATTCTCTATTTTGTTGATCTTCTATGATATCCCTTCAATATTAACGGCTAAGAAACCGTTATACATCTCTTGTGCAGTTTGACTAATGAACCTCTTCCTCATGGTTTCTTCCTTCTTCTTCAAATCCATCTCCCTTGAAGACATTTTTTTAAATCTCACTTTCTCTTAGACTTTTAGGGCTATAAATGATCTGGGGTGAAATTCCTTCACAAAAGCTCTTCTATTTATAGGCCTAAATCCTTCCAATAATTCCTAGGCACGTTTAGAAGCTGCCTTGTTACGTTTTTAAAAAATAATTGGCGGTTAAACCTTCTAGAATATTAATTTTGAACATGTGTTTAAACTGGCGCGCTTAAGCACCGGATCTAGCGCTTAAGCGCTAGTGCACATTTTTGCAATAGTCAACTTAACATGCAAATTCTCATTCTAACATGTCTTGGTCACTAAATAAAGTCATAAGATATTTACTGACACATAATAGTTTCAAAAATACAACCCCAATTTTCTTAGTCACACACAAAACAACAATCAAAAGAAAGACACTCTGATAACTATGGGTTGTCTCCCACAAAGTGCTTGGTTTTACGTCATCAGCCCGACGTAACCAGTGCTTATTCTGGTTGACCCAACATCATTTCATCATTAAATTTATTTTGATCCCCTATAAAATAAGGTTTCAGTCTATGTCCATTAACTTTAAATGTTTTTTTAGACTGAGGATCTTTAATATCTACAGCTCCATAAGGATAAACTTTTATCACAACAAATAGGCCAATCCACCTGGACTTAAGTTTGCCTGTAAATAATCTTAACCTTCCATTATATAGCAAAACTTGTTGCCCTGGTTGAAAATTTTTATTAAGAATCCTTCAATCATGTGACATCTTCATCTTTTCTTTATAAAACTTGGCACTCTCACAAGATTCATTCCTTATCTCTTCAAGCTCATTTAATTGCAATAATCTTTTCTCACCAAAATCTTTTAAATTATAATTGAACTCTTTAATCGCCCAATATGCTTTATGCTCAAGTTTAATCGGTAAGTGGCAAGTTTTCCCAAATATTAGACTATATGGGGACATTCATATAGGAGTTCTATATGCAGTCCTATAAGCTCAAAAAACATAGTCAAGTTTTACTGACCAATCCATTTTTGCTAGATTAACAGATTTTTTCATAATTTTTTTAATTTCCCGATTGGATAATTCAGCCAAACCACTTGTCTGAGGATGATAAAAAGTAGCAATCCTATGATTTATATGATATTTCTTTAATAAATTTTCCATTATGACATTTCTAAAATGACTTCCCCTATCAGTAATGATAACTCTCGGCATCCCAAATCTACAGAATATGTTTGTTTTTAAAAATTTTGCAACACTTTGAGCATCACATCAAGGCAAAGCAACAACTTCTATCTATTTAGATATATAGTCCATTGCTAACAGAATATATAAATTGCCGAAAGATGGTATAAATGGTCCCATGAAATCTAATCACCAAACATCAAATATTTCAACTTTTAGCATATAATCAAGGGGCATCTCATTTATTCTAGAAATATTGCCTAGTCATTGATCATCTATCACAAGTTTTGATATAAGCATTAACATCTCTAAAAATTGTAGGTCAATAGAATCCAGATTGTAAAATTTTGTATGTTGTTTTATAAACACCAAAATGTCCCCCAAAATCAGAGTTATGGCATTTTTGGGATAATTTATAAGTTTCTTCTAATGGTACCACATCTTTTTTCCTTGTTTATATAAAAATGGGTCATCCCAAAAATAAGTCTTAGCTTCATAAATAAATTTTCTCTTTTGCCGGTATGTCATTCCATATGATATAATATCACTAATAATAAAGTTCATAATGTCGGCATACCACAGAACACACCACTCATTAATAGTGAACAATTTTTCATATGAAAAATGTTCATTAATTTCTTTTTCAAAACAGAGTGGTTTTTCTAACTCAAGCCTGGACAAATGATCAACAATTTGATTTTCAGTCCCCTTTCAATCTACTATTTCAAAATCAAATTCTTGCAAAAGAAGAATCCATCTTATAAGTCTAGGTTTAACATCATTCTTTTTCTTTATGTACTTAATAGCAGAATGATCTATATGCACTACACAATAAGTTTCAATTAAATATGATCTAATTTTATCAAAAGCATATACTATTGCTTATAGCTCTTTTTCAGTTTTTGTATAATTGATTTGAGTTTCAGTAAGAGTTTTACTAGAATAGTAAATTACTTTGAAAATTTTATCATATCTTTGTCCTAAAATAGCTCCAATATCATAATCACTAGCATCACACATCAATTCAAAAGGTTTTCCCCAATTTGGTGAAACTATAATTGGTGCAGTGATTAGTTTTTCTTTTAAAGAATTAAAAGCTTTTAGGCATTCCTCATAAAAATTGAAAATTGTATCTTTTTCCAGTAAATTGCATAAAAGCTTAGCAATCTTTGAAAAGTCTTTAATATATCAGATGTAGAATCCAACATGTCCTAAAAAAAACTCTTAATTTCCCTTACATTTGTTGGAAAAGGTAAATTAGCGATCACTTGAATTTTAGCAGGATCTACTTCCATACCATTTTATGATATTTGATGACCTAATACACTTCCTTCTGCTACTATAAATTGACATTTTTCCTAATTAAGGACTAAATTTTTTTCTTCACAGTGCTTAAAAACTTTCGATAAATATTCTAAACATGAGTCAAATGAAGTTTTAAACACTGAAAAATCATCCATAAAGACTTCAATCCCTTTTTCAATTAAATAAAAAAAAAATTACCATCATCCATCTTTGAAATGTATCAAGTGCATTACATAAACCAAAGGGCATCCTTCTAAAAGAAAAAGTACCATAAGGACTGGTAAAAGTTGATTTCTATTGATCCTCAGGAGATATTTGTATGTAGTGTTAACCAGTATATCCATCCAGAAAATAAAAGTATTTATGCCCAGCTAGTCTATCCAGCATTTGATCTAGAAAGGGTAATGGAAAATGATCTTTCCTAGTGGCAAGATTTAATTTTCTATAATCAATGCATATTTGCCATCCTGTAACTTGTCTAGTTGGTATTAATTCATTATGTTCATTCACTGTTACAGTTACTCGTCCTCTTAGGAACAGAGTGAATTAGACTAACCTATGAATTATCTGAAATAGGGTAGATAATTTCAGCATCTAACCACTTTAAAATTTTTTTCTTAACAACTTCTTTCATAACAGGATTCAGTCTCCTTTAAGGATCAGCCCTGGGTTTGCAGTTCTCTTCCATATGAATTCTATGCATACAAATTGAAAGACCGATTCCTTTAATATCAGCAATTCTCCATTCAAAGGCTTTCTTAAAATTTTTCAAAATTTTTATCAACTGCTCTTCTTCTTCCATCATTAATTTTGAGGAAATTATAACCGGTAAAGTAGAGGAATATCCTAAAAAGTTATATTTTCAATGTTCAGGAGGTAACATCAACTCAAGTTTTGGAGGCTTTTCAATTGATGGACAAAATGATTTATCTTTGTTTATCGTGTCCAAAATTTCAAAACTTTCTCGAACATAGTTTTGAATCTTCCTTAAAAAGTTCTTCACATCGATCTAATTCCTCTTCTTGCTCGTGTTCCAAATCATTTTCTTCAGATTTTTCTTCATAAGTTATTTTGAAATGACATTCACTTAGATATCTTATATCATCCATCCTATAACATTCATCATCTTTACCTTTTGCAATATATTTCATTGATCTTGAAATATTGAAAGTAATAGTTTGATCATTAATGTGCATTGTGAATTCCCCTCTTTGTACATCTATCATTACTCTTCCTATGGTTAGGAAAGGTCTCTCCAAAATGATAGGTATCTCTTTATCTTCCTCCATATTTAGCACAATGAAATCAACAAGAAGGATAAATTGATCTACTTTAACTAGGACATCTTCTATAACTTCTTTAGGGTATGTTATCGAACGATTTGCTAACTACAGAGTTACAGTAGTAGGGGTTATTTCTCATAATCCCAATATTTTAATTATTGATAATGGCATAAGGTTAATGCTTGCACCTAAATTACATAAAGCTTTCTCATAAAATCTGTCTCCTATTGCACATGAAATTGTAAGTCAACCAGGATCTTTAAGCCTTTCAAGAAGCTTTTTCTGAATTATAGCACTGTACTCCTCACTAAGTGCAACAGTCTCATTATCTTCAAACTTCCTTTTGTGTTGAGAATATCCTTCATAAACTTTACATAGCTTGAAATTTGTTCAAAGGCTTCAGTAAATGGAATATTAATTGTAAACTTCTTAGAAATTTTGAAAATTGCTTATCCAACTTCTACCAATGAAGTCTCTGAGGAAATGGAGGTTGTGGTTTTTCTAAATCAATTTTTAGTGGAGAAATAGGTCTTTTGGAATCTTTCAAAGCATCCTCTTTTGATTCTTCAGTTTCTTCTCTCTCTCCACTTCAATTTCTTTTTGAACCCTACCTTCCAACTCTCTTCCGCTTCTAAGTTGAACGACTTTTACTTGCTCTTTATTTTTGTCTTTTGAATTTGATTCAGTATTACTAGGAAGTGTTCTTTGGGATCTATTACTTAATGAATTTGCTATTTGCCCAAGTTGATTCTCAATATTTCTAATTGTAGCTCCTTGACTTTGTAATTGATTCCCATTTGTAACACCACTTATTCTATAGAAAACTTCTTCTTCTTAAATTGTGTATTACTGTTGAAACCTGGAGAATAAGTAGATCTATAATTATTATTCTATTGATTGTTCCAGTTTCCTAATGGATTTACTTGGTTGTTCCCCCATTTCTGATTATTACCAACCGAATTGTTATTCCGGTTAAAGTTGGGATGGTTTTTCCAACATGAGTTATAATAATTTGAATATGGGTTTTTCTGCTTATTATTTATGGCATTCAAAGTTTCTAATGATACTTGAGAACCTACCATTTGGCCTAATGAATTCTCTTCAATCATGGAAATTGCTTGAGAAAAATTCATTCAAAATTGGTATAACTTCTTTGAAATTGCAGCAACTTAATTTTCTAACTAGTAAATGCATCAGATTCATGAATATTGGCTAATTTCTTAGGTTTCAACCTCTCAGAAGGCCATTGAAAATTATTGGTAGCCATTTCTTCAATTAAAACTTAAGCATCATGAAATGGTTTTGACATCAATGAACCACTAGCAGCGACATCGATAATTGATCTAAGAGATCGAACTAATCCATTATAAAAAGTTTAAATTATTAACCAATCTGGTATAACATGGTGTGAAAACTTTCTTAAGAGTTCTTTAAATCTTTCCCATGCTTTATAAATAGATTCCCCTTAAAACTGATTAAAAGATGTAATATAATTTCTAAGCTTCACAGTTTTTGATGATGAAAAATATTTAGCAATGAATTTTTGTGCTAAATCACCCCAAATTCTGATTGATCCAAGTGCTAATGAATTCAACCACATATTAGTTTTATCCCTCAGTGAGAAAGGAAATAACCTAAGTGTTATGACATCATCTGATTCACCATCGTATTTAAATGTAGCGCACAATTCTAGAAAATTGACAAGATGTAAATTTGGATCTTTAGTTGGTGATCCCCCAAACTGATTATTTGATACCATTTGGATAATAGCAGGTTTAAGATCAAATGAATTAGCCAATATAGAAGGTTTTTGAATACTACAATGAAGTTCATCTACAGTAGGGTTGACATAATCTCTTAAAGGTTTAAACTCTTGATGAATTGTAGCATTTCGATCATTTAGATTTGCCATTTCTGTAAATTTTATAGATTTTTCAAAATTTTTAATTTTTTTTTATTATTTTGATTGTTGTAATAGTTCCCTCTAATTTAGAATCGTAGGGCAGTAGTCCATTAGAACTTGAATTACGTATACACTAACATAAAATAAAATAAAACTAAACACACACAAAATAAAATACAATAACTTAAAGTTTAAATAAGACTTTCTAAAAATAGAAATTTGCTTTTAAATCAATAGATTCTTTACAATTTTTACTTCACTTCCCCGACAACGGCGCCAAAAACTAGATCCTAAAACTGCTCATATGCAACATTATAACAATAATTCTGATTATATTTTTCACTTACATTTTCTTATTTCACAACAAAACTAGAAACTTCATCTTGAAGAAAAATAAGAATTAACTTTTAATTTATACATATTAGGATACTACGCAAACATACGTATGGTTATCAAGTAATATAGGACTTTTTGATTAAGACATGAATATCGAACCCACAGGGAAGATATGCAATATGCACTTTTTGGAAGACTTTCTATTTTTAAAAAGAAAATTATTTAAACTAAAGATGTTTTTACAGTAAAGAAAGTTTAAATATTTTTGGTAATTTTAATATTTTGACAAAAACAGAACAAACCTAAAAAGATAATCTGAGTTTTTATAGAAGAAAAACACTAAATATGAAAATATCTTTCTCCTTTTCATGAATCAGTAATACGTATAGGAATTCTGTTATGGAAGTATGCATATTGTGTTGTGCCAAATAGGATCAATAATATTCTTTACCCTTACTAGAGATGTTATAAAGGACATTGGCTAATTTAAAGTTTGAATAGTTTGAAGACCAGCTAGGCATGGAAGATACTAGCTCTCACTCTAGAGTTCCTTCGATTCCCTCCACCTGGGAGCTAATCAAAACCTAAAACAATAAACCAAGTTGGGGGCTTTAACCTGTCACTTTAAAGTTCTCTAACTTTACACCTTTAATGAATATTTCTTTATTTATTTGCACTCAATCATATGAACTACATTCTCATTCATACAACCTCAGGTGATTCTTTCCAATTGTTTACTGAGATAATACCAGCCTGGTTCTTACATGTTCTCACAACAAATTTTAACATCTGGATTGACCAAATTAAGAAGTAAATAAAGTACATGTATTTAAATCATCACAACTTCTTCCAATATTAAAGATCAATACTCTTGACAACTTCCATCTAACACTTAATTGCTTATCATTTTAAGAAGAAAGATAAGGAAAACTACACAAAATCCATGGAGAAAATATAACCACACTTTAGTTTAAAAGCATAAATCATTGTAAAACCAACAACTCGTCTCAATTAAAATAAAAAATAGTTTAAAATAAAATATAAAAACTTACCTAAAGTCCTCCACCAAACTCTTAAAGTTTCTTTAAATCTCTTCTCTTTTACAACACTCTCAATATAAAACTAAAATTAAAATGATAAATATGTGATGCCTGAAAATCACTCCAACTAATTCCCCAATTTTAGAACTTTCAAAACTTTCCCAGTACTTTAAAGACCCCTTTCAAAGTCTCAATCTTCCTTCTTTTATAATTATCTAAAAGGTGTCTTGGTATCTCTTCAAAATGTGTCTTGATTCGATGTATTTCCTCTAGAGATGCATCCTTTCGTAATAATTTTTGTCCATGGTTGTTGTAACCACCTATTAAGCTAATAGGTGCTTCAAAAACCTCTTCAAAATTTGTAAAAACTGAATTTACTCATCCAATAACTGCCACTGACACTTAAGCGCGGGGCCTCTGGCGCTTAGGCATGGCCTTCTCTGTTTAACCGGCGCTTAAGTGCCGGATTTGGCGCTTAGGCGCCAAAACACTTTTGCACATTTTTCACCTATTTGCTCTAAATTTGATCGTTTTTCACTCCTTTAAGCATTTTTCATCTTTTTACCTGTACCTTAAAGAAAAACCCAAAAATACCTTCCATTAAAGCGCAATATCTCAAAAATATGTTTAAAAATGTGTCTAAAAATATTATATATTTTAGGCGTTTCAAAATCTCCCAAACTTATAATGTTACTTGTCCTCAAGTGACACTTCAATCTTTAAAATTTAAATATGTATGTTTATAAATGAGTTTCTTTACGAGTTACTAAAATTTAGATTTAGAAATATAGTAGCCCAATTTCAAAAAAAAATTCAATAAATGAGACCAATTTAAAGTTTAAAAATTTTTAATGTTAAGAAAGAAGAAAAAAAGAGTTCCTATCTAATTCATAAATATTGTAAGTCTTCCAAATTTAGAATTTAGTTCTTTTATTATCTCCACTTAAAAATTTTTATTAAGAATAATTTTACTTACTATATTATATCTATAAGCTTAGGATTTTCTCAAGTCTTATACTTTAAAAAGATTAAATGTAGAACCAATTTTTTATTAGGCACTAATCTTCAAGCTTCTCCTCCCTCACTTTTTCTTCTTCTTCCTTTTTTTTTCTTTTTCTTTTTCTTCTTTCTTTTCTTTTTCTTTTTCTTTTTTAAAGGCAAGGATTACTATATCTGGATAAGCCTTTAATAATTTTTAATTCTAGTTTTCTTTTCCTAAAGAAAAGTCTAGATAGAAAACTTTTACTTATAAATATAATAATAACTTTGAAAATTATTTTTAATAAAAGAAATTTAAAAATAAAAGTCTAAATTTCTAAAATTTTCAAAAATAAAATGTTTCTTACTAAAGATAGTTTTTTATATTAATCATTTTCTACACTAAGAACTTAANAAAGAAATTTAAAAATAAAAGTCTAAATTTCTAAAATTTTCAAAAATACAATGTTTCTTACTAAAGATAGTTTCTTATATTAATCATTTTCTACTCTAAGAACTTACCTTAAAATTTTTCTTCATTACTCAAAATTTTAACTAAATTATATTACTCATTTCTAAAATCAAATTTTACTTCCCTAATATAACTTCTATACATGATCAATTTTTCTTTTGCAATCAAATTCACTTGTAGTTCATTGAGAACAAATAAAATTAAAGTTTTGAAAATATTTTTCATCCCCCCCAAACTTAAATTTTTAATTGATTAAACATTTTAGCATCAAATAAATATAATTAGGAATGAAAATTAAAATAACTGCCAACAAAAATTCTTATACCCTAATGATACAAGTATAAAACTAAAAACATGAGTAAAATTAATTTTGATCAAAATTTCTAATTTTTTCATTTCAATTCAACATGTAGAGATTCAATAGACTTCTAAACAGTGGGTAAAAACATAAAAGCAAACTAACACACTAACTTGACTTCACAATCTCAACATAAAAAACAAACTCACAAACATGATAAAAGAAAAATACAGGGTAGTAGTTTCTATGAAATTTAATATAAGACCTAAGTTAACAAGATTTTCATCTTTTCAAAAGACATAGAATTAAGTTAAGTTCTAAACTAGCTAAGTCACAAAACTCACAATAGTTACTACCCTAGAATTTTAAAATAAACTACTAACTAACACAAACATCACAATAACAATAAAATACAAAAGTCCAAAACACAAAACATAGTACACATCATCACAAAGACACAAATGTAGCAGTACCACACCACAATCCACAACATAAAAATAAACAACACATCACAAATCTCCAGTCCAAAACACATAGTTTAACACATATTACAAACATAAAAATCTCTCAATTCTACTCCTCATCTTCTGAATCACCACCATACCACTTTTCTGCAGGCTCATAGTCAGGATATCGAGGTAATGAAGTAAATTGCATTCCTGGGTCACCCCTAATTAGGTTCTTCAGAGAAGTGGAATTTCTCTTCATAATCACTTTTTCTCCTACTATAGCTATCAGTATGTGACAGCGACTTTATATATGCTTAAAAATACAAGAATTTGATACTGTTGCTAGAAGATTTAATTCCCCGGCAACAGTGCTACAAACTTGACAGCGGTTATAGATTCGATAAAAATGTATATAAAATATTCAATAATTGCAAAGTCACACTTATCAACGCAAATATACGCATCACTCAAGTAATACAGAGCTCTAATGGAGTCTTAGATATTGATCCCACAGGGAGTAATATTAGAGGCTACAAACTAAGATTTTAGAAAATCAACACTTAATCACAACAATATAGTTCAAATTGATCTGTCACTAATAGACAATTGAAATGAATATGTAATTTTAATAACTCTTAAATAACTAATTCTACTAAAAAATTTCTTGTGAAGTTCAATATATAGAAAGCATCCTTCTCCTTATCAAGAAATTAAAGTGAATGGATAAAGTGAATTAGTTCAAATCGGATTGTGCCAAATAGGAGCATACCTATTCTTTACCCTTTGGTCCAGGCATACAGAACATTGATTAATCCTATGCTTGTTTACTGAATCTGTGGCTAGATTGGGAGGATACCAACTCTCACTTCGGTTACCCTTTGGTCCAGACATAAAGAACATTGACTAATCCTATGCTTGGTTACTGATTCTGTAACTAGGCTGGGAGGATACCGACTCTCACTTTGGAGCTTTCACGTTCCCCTCACCTGAGGGCTAACATCTACACTTCAACACCCAAACGATAGGACTGAATTGAGGAATTTACTAAATTTGCGGCTAGGCTGGGAGGATATCGGCTCTCACTTCGGAGCTCCCACGCTCTTCGCCTGAGGGCTAACATCTACACTTCAGCACCCAAACGATAGGACCGAATTGAGGATTTTATTCTGTCACTCACCTGAGGGCTAACATCTACACTTCAGCACCCAAACGATAGGACCGAATTGAGGATTTTAGTTTCTGAATTTGTGGCTAGGCTGGGAGGATACCGGCTCTCACTTTGGAGCTCCCATGTTCCCCTTATCTGAGGGCTAACATCTACACTTCAGCACCCAAACGATAGGACCAAATTGGGGATTTTAGTCTCTCATGAGGGCTAACATACACATCAGCACCCAAACGATAGGACCGAATTGGGGATTTTAGTCTGTCAAAGGGCTAACATCTACACTTCAGCACCCAAACGATAGGACCGAATTGAGGATTTTAGTCTGTAACTCTAAAATCTCCAATTCTACGCCCGATAATTTTATTTTCCTATTTTAATGCACCCAACTTTCAAAGACTTTGACCTCCCTGAATCTTGGATGTAATCTTCACTTTAGTTGTAAAACTCAACAAATTTTAACAAATCAATTGGATAGATTGAAAGTAAATTAATATTAAAGGGAAAAGATCATCACAACTTCTTTAACATTCTCAAGGCTCAACTAATTCAAATCAAAATTTCACAAAATCTAACGGGAAGATACGACAAAACTCAGAATTTATATATAAAAGCAAAGTCATACAAACTACAATAAATAAATACCACTTATTTCTAATTCCTCCTCAAGCAAACTCCTCGAAGTTCCTCTGAATCTCTTCCTTTCTTTACAGTACACAAAATTCTTCTTTGAAGTGGCAAGGAGGAAGAAATCTCTCGCTTTCCCTCCACTCTTACAATCTCTAGAAGAATTTCTCACAATCTAACCCTAAATTAAACTCTCTACACTCTACACACTCTCTAATTTTTGGCCAAAAGTTTCTCTTAAAGTTGTAGAAGAGTTTTCCCAAGAGTTGCCTAAGAATCCCTTCAAAAATTGTCCACATTCAATGCACTTTTTGAGATAACCGCCAATCACACCGTCGGCGGCCTCGAGGACGCCGTTGGCGGCCTTCTGGAATATTTGATTATGAACTCTCGAGAAAACCCACCGTCGCGTTGTTGGGCTTGCCGCCGACACCCTAGTTCAAATCTTTATATTTTAGTCATTTTCACTCCAAATTCGCTCCTTTTGCATCTTTTTGCTCCAATGATCATAATTTAAAATATATGCAACAAAACATCAAAAATACCGTTCTTTAAAGTGCAATATCATCAAAATCATTGTAATATAGGTATGAAAATCTCAAGATATTTTCTTTGGGTCAAATCTCCCAAACTTAACTATTATTTGTACTCAAGTAATTTTAGTACTACATAAAAGTTATGATCTATTGTAGTTAAGTTTTAATTTAGAAATACTATAATTAAATTAACTCTGTAGGTACAAGATTATCTAGTCATTAAGTTTAAGAGTTCTAGTTTTCTATTTATTTTAAGAATGACTATATATTGTTATCTAGTCTTCAAGTTTAAGAGTTCTAGTCTTCTATTCATTTCAAGAATGATTATATGTTTAATACCAAGTTAAGTGGAATATTCAAATGATAGGAACTTCATGAGAACACTACTAGTAAAAGATGTTAATCCATAAATAGAAGTTCAGGAATNTCACTTTTATACTTTTTTCTTTTTTTTCATTTGGATTGCTTTCAATCCTATATATTTTTCTTTTTTTTTCAGGGATTGTTGTCAATCATTTCTTTTTTCCTTTTTCAAGTGAGGATCACTATATCTAGGATAACCTTTAATGATTTTGAACATCACCTTTCTTTCCCTAAATTTGAAACTCAAAGCATTCTTGTTTTATAAATATTTCATAGCTTTTTACATCATTGAACCCCAATATTTTCTTCTCAAATGAATTTCCAAGATTCTTAACACTTTAAAATATAGTTTCCCTTTACTTTAAATAGTTAACTATAGTCTTATTATTTTATACTAAATATCTTAATCTACAAAATTAGTTTTCCTTACAACTATAATCTTATTCTCTTATACTAAATATCTTATGTTACAAAATTAATTTTCATTACAAAAATTTTCTTTAAATCTACCATAATATTTAAATAGCTACAAAATATAGTTACCTGAATTAAATTCACCAATATAGTTTCTTTTACTTTAAATAGTTAACTATAGTCTTATTCTCTTATACTAAATATTTTAAGTTACAAAATTAATTTTCATTACAAAAATATTTTGATCTACCATAATTTTTAAATATCTACAAAATATAGTTATCTGAATTAAATTCACTACAAAAATCCTACCATAATATTTAAATATCTACAAAATATAGTTCTCTGAATTAAATTCACTACATAAAATAATATTAAAAATTTTTGAAAATATTTAAATTGAGAACATCTAATAGTTAATGTTTTTCTTCCCTCCCCCAAACTTAAATTTTTCAATATGGAATGATACAGGTGGAAAGAAAAATTCTAAATATAAATCATACCTCAGTACTTTAGGCATTGTCATCATTCTGAAATTTTGCAGTCCTCAGAATTTTTACTTCAACTAGTCTGTAATATTAGGAGTTTTCTATACATATAAGTCATTAGAAAATTTGATGGGTAATGAAATTTTGATATAAGTACAAAACTAAACATTATACAAACATAATATTTCACTAACACATCTACAATACTAAATAAAAAATAATTACAAAGATATTAAAATGCAAATAAAAATCACATCACATTACAATTTTATAAAGTAATAATCAACATCTATTATAACTACACATGCAAATTTCAACTACCACACTAAACAATTATAACAATAATTAAAAAATATCCAATTGCAACATAAAAATAAAAATAAAACTACAAACAAATAAACAAACATCTATCTCTATTACACAAATTATAAAAATAAAAGTGCATCAATTACTATCATATATCAAAATCCCATGCTATATCTTCATCTCCCTGGTCAGCTAGTGCATGGGGCTTATACTGAGTATAACGGGGGAATTCAGCAAAAGTAACATCAGGCTCACCTCTGTAGTGCTGGGTCTAAGCTTCGTAGTAAGCTATCTCAAATTCAGAATGCCTCTTTAGCTACTCACTATCATAATCATGTCTACGTTCTAATCCCCCAATTCTTTCATTTATTAGCTCTATAATCTTTCGCTGCAAGGTCAACTTATTCATTAAATCTTTCAGGGTAGGGGAACTAGAGGAAGGAAGGTCATAACTAGTAGATGGGATATCTCTACTAGTAGAATTTTCTTGACTCCTACTCCCAGATCTCCATTTTTCATGGGATTCATATATCTTCAAATTAGCTCTACTAATGGGTTTCATAGGGTAAACCCATTCTTCATCATCTCCAGCTTCAACTCCAAAAGTTGGCAAAGTGCATAAATGAGGCCAGGATGTCCCAGTCCTCCACTTGTTTCACTCTTTGCCATGGTCAATATATTCTTAAAAATAATTCTCCCCATATTTATAGTTTGATTATTCTGAATACAGAAATTCAGAATAGCTCTATCTCTTATTACCTCATTATGGTGATAGGTAGGTAACAGAGTAGAGGAAATAAAATAGTGCCACGCTTTAGATGTGGCATTTCAACATGGAAGCAGAAAAATTTACCCGTTCTCGTTGCTTTATCTTCCATGTCCCTTTCCCAACAGTAAGAAAGTTGATGACATCATTCAGTTGGCCTTCTATTGTACTGAAGGTTTCATAATGATAGCTATAAGAGTCAGGGACTTCGTAAAAGAGTTAATGCAGGAGGCACTAAATTCAACAAAAAATTCCCGCACTCGAACGGTTCCGTCATCAGAATAGTACACATTGGCATAAATTTCTTTCACAATATTCGCAGCAGCCTTATTGGTGGTATAACAGAAGTTTTGCCACCTCCATTCGGTAATAACTCGTTCAATTTCTCCTCCCAAACTCTCAAAAACTCGATCTTGAATACATTTCTTCCCTTCAAATACTGAACTAAATCTTGACTGAGCCTTCGCATTGACGAGGCGAGACTCGTCAAACTCAAGTCGCCTCTTTTGTCGCGGAACCATGTCAATCTAATAAAAATTATATTTAAAAAATTCTAAAATACACTTCAAATACTCAAATAATGGCTTCCAAGATTGACTCCAAGAGTTCAAACTAAATTCCATGAATTTCTTCCAAATATTTTCTCCACATTCTCAAAACTTTCAGACCTCCTCAATGTGGAAGAATTTCAAGGTGAAAATCAAATATTTTTAGTTTGGAGTGAAGCTCTTACCGAGAGTGATAAAATCCGGTGTCTAAATGCTTTGAAATCGCCCCTAAATCCAAGATCTTCAAGCCCTAAATAAAATTTTCCATTTTTTAAGAGGAACGAGATGATGAATAGTGTCGGTTGATTGGTCAAAATCATGGTTAAAAGTATTTTTTCAGGATCTCGTCGTCGGCGGGGTCTTCGGCGCCGTCAGTGAGCTCTATTGAATTAATAACCTAAGTTTCAGGAAAAATCCACTGTCGGCGGCGTCGATGGCGCAGTCGGTGAGATTTTCAAAATTAGGTCAATTTCTAGATTTTTGCAATTTCGGTCAATTTCAAGCCTCGACGACATCCGTTCAATCATTATATACATAAATTTTAAGTGATTAAATGATGTTCTAACACAAGTAAACATTCACAACACAAAATATAACAATTATATATAAATTTTAAGGGTTACAATACACGTTACAAGACACACATAATTTTGGTATTTTGTTAACCTTGATACATCAATTCAGCGTCGCAATCTAAGACACAACACTCTAAATGCTGAAAACAAACATCCTATGCTCAATCTCAACTATACTGAGATCTAAAAACAAAATTCAAAAGAAAAGCAAACACAAAGTTCAAATCAAATTACACACATCAACATATAGGTAGCAAGGTAAATCTACTACTCTTCCGATTCAGTGCTTGTTTCTCCTCTGAGATCATCCATTGATTGAACATGAATGGAGAGGTTATAGAAGGGTCAGTATGGAAATTCTTCAGTAGAGTCCTTTTCTATCAATCTCATCTTTCTCATCAATTGTATCAAACTTTCTTCGATATGTCCAGAGTGATCAAAATTCTCTTTCATCCTCTAGTCTAGATGATAAAAAAAATCAGAGATATTGTTAATTGCATTTATAACATTTTGTGCCTCTTTCTCCTAGTTCTTGATTCTGCGCAGGATCACTAGTGTCTTGTCCGGAACTAAAGGCTGAATAGGAAGTGAATTCTGAGACAATTGATCCATAATAATAGTCCTATCATTCTCATCTTCATTGGCTGGGAACCTCTCGGTTGGGTCCAAAGGCTTCAAAGGTAGAAGTACATTTTCCCAATTCTCATAAGATACTTGGAAATGACTGCAGAGTAAGAAAATTGTTGAAGGATGTCCAACCCTATAAGTTGATCCATGAATGATCAGGCCCAAAACAGAATTCACAATTATCGATCCAATATCAATCAGCAGTCCCATTTGGATACAGTAATTCAGAATAGCACTTTCCTTAGTAACTTTATCGATCTTCATTGTCGTTAATAGTTTTACAGAAATGAAGATGTGTTAGTTTTTAGAAATGGGGTTTAGAAGTGTCGCAGAAAACTAACAGCGACTTCAATATCAATCGCAGAAGAACCACCAGTGTTTATGTATGCTTAAATTACACGAATTTGATACTTCTGCTAGAATATTTAGTTCTCCGGCAACGACGCCAAAAACTTGACAGTGAGTTTATATATGCTTAAAATTACAATAATTTGATACTGCTGCTAGAAGTTTTAATTCCCCGGCAACGGCGCCAAAAACGTGACAGCGGTTATAAATTCGATAAAGAGGTGTATAAAATATTCAATAATTGTAAAGTCACACTTATCAACGCAAGTATACGTATTGCTCATGTAATACAGGGCTCTAATGGAGTCCTGGATATTGATCCCATAGAAAGTAATATTAGAGGCTACTAACAAGGATTTTAGAAAATTAATACTTAATCACAACAATATATTTCAAATTGCNGGGGTTTAGAAGTGTCGCAGAAAAACTAACATACCCGTTTTCTCTCATTTCCTAGCCTTCAGTTTCGTCCGTCAAATATTGGTAGATCTCATTCAACAGGTTTCTTGTCGCGATGAAGTTGGAATAATGGCAGACAAGAACATTCTCAATCATATATAACTCATTAATCCGTGCAAGAGTAAAAGTTATCCATCTACCTCGCACATAGACGACTCCCTGGTTGAATCCATGCAAATTAGCATAAAACTCCTTCAAAATATGAACAACTACAGCGGCTGTAGTGTAGCACAACACTTCCCATCTTTGTCGCACAATCATCTCTTCAATTTCTGTTGAAGGATTTTTCAATCCCCGATTTACGAATCCTCTTTCTTTGATTAATCTCCTCTTTATCAGCACTTTATTGAAGATTTTCTGCGCCTCGAAACTAATAAACTTTCTCCAGTTGAACACTCGCAATCTATGGCTTTCAAAAGAATTGGACACCATAGGGATAAATTTGGTGGAGTATTGATTCATTTTTGGGGAAATACAAACTTAAAGGAAATTCATCTTTTGAACCTCTTGTCTTTTACAACACTCTCAATATAAAAATAAATAGAAGGATAAATATGTGGTGCCTGAAAATCTCTCCAACTAACTCCCCAATTTTATAACTTTCAAAACTTTCGTAGTACTTTCAGGACCCCTTTCAAAGTCTCAATTTTCCTTCTTTTATAATTCTCCAAAAGGTGCCTTGGTATCTCTTCAAAATGTGTCTTGATTCAATGTATTTCCCCAAGAGATGCATCCTTTCGCAATAAATTTCGTCCATAGTGGTTGTAACCACCTATTAAGCCAAATAGGTGTCTTAAAAACCTCTTAAAAATTTGCAAAAACTGAATTTACTCATCCAATAACTGCCACTGGCCTCTGTTGCTTAGGTGCGGCCTTCTCTGTTTAAGCGGCGCTTAAGCGCCGGATCTGGTGCTTAGGCGCCAAAACGCTTTTGCACATTTTTCACTTATTTGCTCCAAATTTGATCGTTTTTCACTGCTTCAAGAAGTTTTAACCTTTTTACCTGTACTTGAAAGAAAAACACAAAAAATACCTTCCATTAAAGTGCAATATCTAAAAAATAGGTATAAAAATGTGTCTAAAAATACTATTAATTTTAGGTGTATCAATATCCAGCAAACTTAAAATGTTACTTGTCCTGAAGTGACACTTCAATCTTTAAAAACTAAATATGTATGATATACTATGGAGTTTCTTTAGGAGTTACTAAAATTTAGATTTAGAAATATAGTAGTCCAATTTAGAAAAAAATATTCTCTTTAGGAGTTACTAAAATTTAGATTTAGAAATATAGTAGTCCAATTTAGAAAAAATATTCAGTGAATGAGACAAATTTAAAGTTAAGAAATTTTTTAATGTTAAGAAAGATGAAAATATGAGTTCCTATCTAATTCATAAATATTGTAAATCTTCCAAATTTAGAATTTAGTTCTTTTATTATCTCCTCTTAAAAATTTTTATTAAGAATAATTTTACTTATTATATTATATCTATAAGCTTATAATTTTCTAAAGTCTTATACTTTAAAAAGATCAAAAGTTGAACCAACTTTTGATTAGGCACTAATCCTCAAGCTTCTCCTCCCTCACTTTCACTTCTTCTTCTTTCTTTTTCTTTTTCCTTTTCTTTTTCTTTTCTTTTTCTTTTTCTTTTTTTTAGACAAGGATTACTATAACTGGATAGACCATTTAATAATTTTGAATTCTACTTTTCCTTTCCTAAATCAAAGTCTTGATACAAAACTTTTACTTATAAATATAATAATAGCTTTGAAAATTATTTTTAATTGATGAAATTTAAAAATAAAAGTCTAAATTTCTAAAGGTTTCAAAAATACAATGTTTTTGACTAAATATTGTTACTTATATTAACCATTTTCTACACTAAAAACTTTTAACTTAAATTTTTCTTCATTACTCAAAATTTCAACTAAATTCTCTTACTCATTTCTAAAATCAAAATTTACTTCCCTAATATAACTTCATGTACATGATCAGGTTTTCTTTTCAAATCAAATTCACTTGTAGTTCATTTGAGAAAAAATAAAATTAAAGTTTTGATAATATTTTTCATCCCCTCCAAACTTTAAAATTTTAACAGATTAAACAGTTTAGCAACAAATATATATAATTAAGAATGAAAATTAAAATAACTCCTAACAGGAATTTTTATACCCTAATGATACAAGTATAAAACTAAAAATAGGAGCAAAATTAATTTTGATCAAATTTTCTAATATTTTCATTTTAATTCAACATGTAGAGATTTAATAGACTTCTAAACAATGGGTATAAACATAAAGGCAAACTAACACACTAACTTGACTTCACAATCTCAACATAAAAACAAACTCACAAAAATGATAAAAGAAAAATGCAGGGTAGCAGCTTCTGAAATTTAATATAAGACCTAAGTTAGCAAGATTTTCATCTTTTCAAAAGACATGGAATTAAGTTAAGTTCTAAACTAACTAAGTTACAAAACTCACAACAGTTACTACCCAAGAATTTTAAAACAAACTACTAACTAACACAAACTTCACAATAATAATAAAATACAAAAGTCCAAAACACAATACATAGTACATATCATCACAAAGATACAAATATAGCAGTACCACACCACATAGTCCACAACATAAAAATAAACAACACATCACAAATCTCCAGTCCAAAGCACATAGTCTAACATATATTACAAACATAAAAATCACTCAATTCTGCTCTTCATCTTCTAAATAACTGCTATAACACTTTTCTGCAGTCTCATAATCAGGATATCGAGGATATGGAGGAAATTGCACTCCTGGGTCACCCCTAATTAGGTTCTCCAGAGATGAGTGGAATTTCTCTTCATAATCACTCTTTCTACTACTATACCTATCAGTATGCTCTGCAAAATGCTTTAAATTCTAAACTTTTTTAGTAGTAAAATTAATATGATCCATCATCCTATGCAATAATTGATCTTGGGTTTCAGTAGACTCACCTCTAGATTTAGAAGCACGTGACGTAGATGGTCTAGATGTAGAAGCAGCAGACGTCTCCATTCCATAACTCCTAGAAAATCCTCCCCTCCAGCCAAAAATAGAATGCTCAAAATATGTCTTCACATTCACCTTAGTGATGGGCTTTAGAGGTAACAACACTTCTTCCCAGCTATCATATTTATCTCCAACCTTCTTAAACAAAGAAAAGATCAAGGAAGCAAAACCCAGACCTATAGTAATAACTACAGTGGCAGAACTGATGATAGTTTGACAAATCAAAGCTCTTATGCTGATGAACTTTCCTTACTGGATACAATATTTTAATTTCACTCTCTCTGGTCACTTCACTTAGATGATTTGTTAGTAGGAGACGAGCATAAATAAAATAGTGTCAGGCCTTAACTTTGAAGTTGGGAAGTTGACTCTCCTCTCATTAGTGATATTCCAAAGCCCTCTTCCAACAGTCAAGTAGTAAATAATCTCATTTAAATCCGCCTCAGTCAGACTATAATTTGCATAAAAACATAACGTATCAGGTGCTAGATGATAAAATAAGTTGATTACCTCCGGTGAAAAAGGTACCAACTTTCCTCGAACCATGACTCTTTTATCTTCAGCCTCAGGGAGGTTTCCATAGAACTCCTTAACAACAAAAATAACCACCACAATAGAGAAATAGCAGAATCATTCCCACTATCGGTGAACAATCAAATACTCTACATCTCCATGTGGATTCTTAAAACACCGCTTCTGAATCAGTTTCTGTGATTTCAACACACCACTATATCGATCCTAAGCCTTCGAACTAACAAATTTACTCGAATCAAAAGGGCTTTTTCCTTTGCTCCTCTTCATTCTTGGTGTCATTCTACAAATTTTATAAATTCTAAAAATAACTTCTAAAATCAAGTCTAAATTACTAACCTAAACTTCCAAAGTATAAACTACACTTCCCATGCAATTTTCATATATATTTTTTCTCATTTTTACCATGAATAGTGAATTTTTGAATTTCTTTAAATGTGCTCAAAATACACAGTGAAAATCCTAAATTTTTGCATAGAAGTAAAGCTCTTACCTCAAGGAACTTGGATCTAGCAAATTTCACTTTATTCCACCAAGAAAGCTTCACTTTAGATGTGCCCTTGCCCTAAAAAATTGTGAACTCGAGAGGTTAAGGGCGACGGTGGCATTAAAAATGATGATTTTTTGGCTGAAATTTCACTTTTAACCGTTTACAAACCTGTTTTCGTGAACCGACACTTAAACACGAGTAAATGGCGCTTAGGCGCCTGCCTCTCAGGTTGGCTCGTGCTTAAGCGTGAGACGTGGGCGCTTAGGCGCTAGTGCAAGATTTTTCAAATTTTTTAAATTAAAGTAAAATGCACTATTTGCCTAAGTAAATCACTCATAAATGGTCTCATAGCATTTAAATGACTATTTTCAACTTCTTATAACTCCCCTCTCTCTCAAAATTCTCCATAATAACTATTTCAATTAGAAGCTAAAAATAACACAAATTTTCACACAAAAAAACTTATATTAATTCACAAACAAGTACAAATACCTTTAAACACTTACTTCTCACTCCAAATAGTCTTAGATGTGAAAATTTTCCTAAATACAAATACACAACATTCATTTCACAATTAATCACATATAAGAAGTCATAAATACTAAAAATAAGACTTAAACACTAAACCACTTGAAAATAATAACTTCTAACACACAAATTCTAACACTAAACTTAATTCCATTCTTCATTCGAAGGAACAAATTCCTGTCTTTTATTAGTCTCTCCAGGAATATAGAGTGATAAAATGGACAGTGGTGACGAGCTCTAAAACTATCTTCTACAATCCACTTCTGCTTTATGAACATCGCCTTATTCGCTTCATCTATATAACTTATGTGACTAAATTGCATCTTCAATTTTCATCCAATAAGCTCTAGATGTGCATGCAACTCAAGTACCTTGGTCTCTAATAAAGCCATAGTATTCTCAATTTTGTTGATCTTCTCTGATATCCCTTCAATACTAACGTCTAAGAAACTGTTATACATCTCTTGTGCACTTCGACTAGTGAACCTCTTCCTCATGGTTTCTTCCTTCTTCTTCAAATCCTTCTCCCATGAAGACATTTTCCTAAATCTCACTTTCTCTTAGACTTTTAGGGCTAGAAATGATCTGAGGTGAAATTCCTTCGCAAAACCCTTCTATTTATATGCATAAATCCTTCTAATAACTCCTAGACATGCTTATAAGCTTCCTTGGCATGTTTTTACAGAATAATTGGTAGTTAAACCTTCTAAAATACTAATTTCACACATGTGTTTAAACTGCCGCACTTAAGCACTAGATCTGGCGCTTAAGCTCCTGTGCACATTTTTGCAATAGTCAACTTAACATCCAAATTCTAATTCTAACAAGTCTGGTAATTAAATACAATCTTAAAATATTTACTAACACCTAATAGTTTGAAAAATACTATCCCAATTTTCTCAATCACACATAAATCAACAATCAAAATAATGGGTTGCCTCCCACAATACACTTGGTTTTACGTCGTCAGCCCGACGTAACTAGTGCTTATTCTAGTTGACCCAACATCATTTCATCATTAAATTTATGCTGATCCCCTATAAAATAAGGTTTCAATTTATCTTCATTAACATAAAAATTTTCTCAGACTTATGATCTTTAATATCCACAGCTCCATAAGGATAAACTTTTATCACAACAAATGGGCCCATCCACTTGGACTTAAGTTTGCCTGGAAATAATCTTAACCATGCATTACATAGCAAAACTTGTTGCCCTGACAGAAAATTTTTAGTAAGAATGCTTCGACCATGTCACATCTTCATCTTTTCTTTATAAATCTTGGCACTCTCACAAGATTCATTCCCTATCTCTTCAAGCTCATATAATTGCAATAATCTTTTCTCACCAGCATCTTTCAAATTATAATTGAACTCTTTAATCGCCTAATATACTTTATGCTCAAGTTCAACTGGTAAGTGACAATCTATGGTTGTCATGAGAATTGGACAATATAGGGATGAATTTGGTGGAGTTTCAATTCATTTTTGGGGAAATACGAACTTAGGATAAATATGTATCCTAGGTTTAGCATCAAATATATATACGCAAGAATGAAAATTAAAATAACTACTAACAGGAATTTTTATACCCTAATGATACAAGTGTAGAATTAAAAATAGGAGTAAAATTAATTTTGAACAAAATTTCTAATATTTTCATTTCAATTCAACATGTAGAGATTCAATAAACTTCTAAATAGTGGGTACAAACAAAAAAGCAAACTAACACACTAACTTGACTTCACAATCTCAACATAAAAACAAACTCACAAACATGATTAAAGAAAAATACTGGGTAGTAGTTTTTGAAATTTAATATTGATGACCTAAGTTAGCAAGATTTTTATCTTTTCAAAAGACATAGAATTAAGTTAAGTTCTAAACTAACTAAGTCACAAAACTCACAATAGTTACTACCCTAGAATTTTAAAACAAACTACTAGCTAAAATAAACATCACAATAACAATAAAATACAAAATTTCAAAACACAAAACATAGTACATATCATTACAAAGATGCAAATGTAGCAGTATCACACCACATAGTCCACAACATAAAAATAAACAACACATCACAAATCTCCAGTCCAAAGCACACAGTCTAACACATATTACAAACATAAAAATATCTCAATTCTACCCCTCATCTTTTGAATCACCGCTATACCACTTTTCTGCATGCTCATAATCAGGATATCGAGGATATGGAGGAAATTGCACTCTTGGGTCACCTCTAATTAGGTTCTCCAGAGATGAGTGGAATTTCTCTTCATAATCACTCTTTCTCCTACTATACCTATTAGTATGCTCTGAAAAATGCTTCAAATTCTGAACTTTATTAGCAGTAAAATTAATAAGATCGATCATCCTCTGCAATAACTGAACTTAGGTCTCAGTAGACTCACCTCTAGATGTAGAAGCATGTAAGGTAGATGGTTTAGATGTGGAAGCAGTAGAGGTAGAAGCAGCAGACGTCTCCATTCCATAACTCCTAGAAAATCTTCTTCTCCAGCCAAAAATAGAATGCTCAGAATAAGTTTTCACATTCCCCTTAGTGAAGGGATTTAGAGTTAACAACACTTTCTCCCAACTATCATATTTAACTCCAACCTGCTCACACAAAGAGTTGATGAAGGAAGAAAAACCCATACCTCAAGTAGTAACGACAGTGGATAATTGATGATAGTCTGATAAATCAAAGCTCCTATGTTGATGAGCTTTCCTTCCTGGATATAATAATTTAACATCACTTTCTCTTGTCACTTCACTGAGATGATTTGTTGGTAGCAGATGAGCAGATATAAAATAGTGCCACACCTTTGAAGGTGCACATAACTTTGAAGTTGGGAAGTTGACTCTCCTCTCATTAGCGATCTTTCAAAGTCCTCTTCCAACAGTCAAGTTAGAAATAATCTCGTCTAACTTCGCTTCAGTCGGAATATAATCTGCATAAAAACATAACTTATCAGGTGGCAGATTAAAAAATAAGTTGATTACCTCCGGTGAAAAAGGTATCAACTTTCTTCAAACCATGACTCTGTTGTCTTCAGCCTTAGAAAGGTTTGCATAGAACTCCCTAACAATAGAAATATTCACCACAATAGAGAAACAATAGAATCATTCTCACTATCGGCGAACAATCAAATTCTCTACGTCTCCACCTGGATTCCTAAAAGACCGCTCTTCAATCAGTTTTTGTGATTGCAACGCATCACTGTATCAATCTTTAGCCTTTGAACTAACAAATTTACTCGAATCAAAAAGGCTCTTTCCTTTGGTCCTGTTCATTCTTGGTGCCATTCTAAAAATTTTATAAATTCCAAAAATAACTTCAAAAATTAAATCTAAATTACTAAACTAAACTTCCAAAATATAAACTACACTTCCCATGCAATTTCCATAGATTTTTTTTTCTCATTTTTTATCATGAATAGTGAATTTTCAAATTTATCTAAATGTGCTCAAAATACATAGTGAAAATCCAAAATTTTGGCATAGTAGTAAAGCTCTTACCTCAAGGAACTTGGATCTAGTAAATTTCACTTGATTCCACTAAGAAATCTTCACTTTAGATGTGCCATTGCCCTTTAAAATAGCAAAATTGAGAGGTTAAAGGTGACGGTGGCGTTAAAAATGGTGATTTTTGGGCTGAAATTTCACTTTTAACCATTTGCGAATCGGTTTTTGTGAACCGGCGCTTAAGCATGGGTAAATGGCGCTTAGGCGCCTGCCTCTCGAGTTGGCTTGCACTTAAGCATGAGATGTGGTGCTTAGGTGTCAGTTCACGATTTTCAAAATTTTTAAATTAAATTAAAATGTACTATTTGCCTAAATAAACTATTCCTTAATGGTCTCATAGCACTTAAATGACTATTTTCAACTTCATATAAATCCCCTCTCTCTCAAAATTCTCCATAATAACTATTTCAATTGGACGATAAAAAACACAATTTTTCACACAAACAAACTTATATTAATTCACAAATAAGTACAAATCCCTTTAAACACTTAATTCTCACTCTAAATAGTCTTGGATGAGAAAATTTTCCTAAATACAAATACAAAACAATCATTTTACAACTAAACACAAATAAGAAGTCATAAATACTAAAAACAAGACTTAAACACTAAACCACTTGAAAACAACAACTTCTAACACACAATTTCTAACACTAAACTTAATTCCATTCTTCAGTCGAAGGAACAAATTCCTATCTTTCATTAGTCTCTCCAAAAATATAGAGTTGATAAAACAATTGGTGGTGACGAGATCTGATACTATCTTCTTCAATCGACTTATACTTTATGAACATCGCCTTATCCATTTCCTCTATATAACTTGTGTGGCTAAATTGCATCTTCAATTTCCATCCAATATGCTCTAGATGTCCATGCAACTCAAGTACCTTGGTCTCCAATAAAGTTATAGTATTCTCTATTTTGTTGATCTTTTCTGATATCCCTTCAATATTAACGGCTAAGAAACCGTTATACATTTCTCTTACACTTTGACTAATGAACCTCTTCCTTCTTCTTCAAATCCATCTCCCATGAAGACATTTTCTCTAAATCTCACTTTCTCATAGACTTTTCGGGCTAGAAATGATCTGGGGTAAAATTCCTCCACAAAACCCTTCTATTTATAGGCCTAAATCCTTCCAATAATTCTTAGACACATTTAAAAGCTACCTTGGCACGTTTTTACAAAATAATTGGTGGTTAGACCTTCTAGAATAGTAATTTCACACATGTGTTTAAACTGTCGCGCTTAAGCGCCGGATCTGGCTCTTAAGTGCCAGTGCACATTTTTGCGCTTATCAACTTAACATCCAAATTCTCATTCTAACATGTGTTAGTCACTAAATAAAGTCTTAAAATTTTTACTAACACATAATAGTTTCAAAAATACTACCCCAATTTTCTTAATCGCACACAAAACAACAATCAAAATAAAAACACTCTAATAACTATGGGTTGGGAAGTCATCGAGGTTCTCTTAAGGATCTGTGACATCCACTAGTTCTTCTTCCTTTATATTCCATAATAATATTCCAAATTTGAGTCATTCTTCTTTCACACCTATTTGTCCGATTTCTTTTAAAAGTCCTATTAATTTGACCTCTTTGAAGACAACATCCCCTAATTTTTATCAAGAGTTTTCTTAAGTAACTTCGGTTATCTAAGATGTAATTAACTATATGGGCTTGCTTTTATAGGAAACTTTAACTACATTCTTAAATAGGGGAACTTGTTGGATTATAATTAAAATGGTTTTGTAGACCAAATGGATTGCATATATTTCTTAGTTTATTTGATCGAGCCTCACCCCAAGTCTTGTGTTTATCTTTCAAGATAAACACATAGCTTGAGGTGTAGTGCTCTTTCATTTGAACAATGAAAGATATGGGATAAGTTTGATTTCATATTTTTCTAAACTTAAATATATATGTAAATTAAATGCCTTTCTGTAGCGGGCGACGAGATTTTGATTCCGGTGACCGACAACTTCATAAGGGCAACTCCTCAACCTTTTAGTGCCGACAGCTTCTAGCGACTATTGGGGAATAATTTCTCTCTCCATTAAAATTAGGGAATATTATCTTCACATATCAGCAATGTGTCCATGTCTCTTATGGACCAAATTGCCCTTCTTCCATTGACATTCTTCACCCATTCTTTCTTGGGTAAGTACGCTGAACTCTTTTGAACTTCAAAACCGTCTATTTAACTAACCTTGAATAGAGAGGTTCAGGATCTCATTAGGACTTTTAATCTTCGTGTTAGGTCGGACCCCCAATAAGTGTGTTGGTGGACTAGTGATCCCGACTTTCTATATAAATAGAAGTAAAATACAATGTATGTGATTAATTTCCTTAATAAATATTCTTAATTTGTAACAGCTGCAAAAAACTTGATCCAAAGCAAAGGCTAGGTAAACTTTTCACTCTGAAGCAAATAAGAATGTAGTTATAATATTTCAATATGGGATACTATGCAAGTATATGTATAGTTATCAAGTAATATAGAACTTTTTTGATTAAGTCCTGCATATCTAACCCACGGGAAGGATTAGTTTTAGATGACTAAATACTTAGCAATTTATATTCTTACTCAAACATAAGATGCTAAACTAGGAATGAAATTTTGATTCTTTTTGTAATTTTTGTTTAATTGAAAGTAAAGTAAGCAACTAATTAAATTAACTAAAATACTTGCAAGATGAAGACAATATAAGTAAAATATCTTTTTCCTTATCATGAATCAGTGATAAATATTAAAATTTAGTTGTGGAAGTATGCTAAATGTGTTGTTCCAAATAGGAATAATAGTATTTTTTACCCTTAATAGAGATGCTATAAAGAACATTAGTTAATCTATAGTTTGAATAGTCTTGAAGACCGGCTAGGCAGGAAAGATACTAGCTCTCACTCTAGAGTTCCCTCTTCTCCCTCTACTTGAGGACTAACATCTTGTATCAAAAACTAAAATTATAAATCAAATTGGGGGCTTTAGCCTTTCACTCTAAAGTCCTCTAATTCTACACCCTTTAAAGTATATTCCCCTATTTATTTGCACTCAACTCCATGAAGTACATTCTCATTCATGAAATCAATGTGTGATTATAACCATTTCTTGACTGAGACAGTACCATCTCAGATCTTACATGTTCTTACAAAAGATATTAACATCTTAATTGGCCAAATCAAGAAGTAAACGAAGTGCGCACAATCTTGAATCATCACAACTCCTTCCAACATTGAAATCTAATACTTCACACTAGTTTTTTTATATAGTTAATCACTTATCATTTTAAAGAAAAAAAATAAAGAAAACTACTTAAAATTTATGGAGAAAATACAAACACACAAGAGTTTAAAAGTTGAAATCATGCACACAAATATAAAATCTAAATTATAAGCCAAGTGTAGTCACAAAGATAAACACTTATCTCAAATTATCTCCACCAATTTCTTGAAGTTCCATTGAATTCTCTTCCTTCTATCATAATACAAACTAACACTAAAAATAAAATAAAATAAAATAAAATAAGGTGGTAGTGGTGGCGGTGTATATGTGAACTTTTGGTGGGTGGTTGTTGGCCTCCTCTTCTGGAAAATCTAAGTCTTTTCTTATAAAAATCCAAGGGGTGCATTTGTGTCTCTTCAAAAAGTTGTCTCCATTCAATGAATCTTCTAGAAGTTGTCTCCTCAAAAGCCAATTGAATGAATTTTCGTGTCCATGGGCTATTTCACACATTTTTATCAAGGTTTGCTTCAAACACCTCTTCAAAAGTCTGTTCCAATCAATATTTCCTTAAATAACTAACTCTGGCGCATCAGCGTGGGTTACCTAGCGCTTAGGCATGGAGCCTCTAGTGTTTAGGCACAGATTTGGGTGCTTAGGCGCCCCATTTCATTTTGCACATTTCTTCATTTTTGTTCCAAATTTGACCCTTATTCACTCTTGTTAGCATTTTCCATCCATTTGATTGTACATACAAGAAAAACACACAAATACCTTTCATTAAAGTGCAATATCTAAAAAATAAGTATAAAATTATGTACAAAAATATTATATATTTTAGGTGTATCAACTAGCTTCTCCCAGGCGATATGCATTATAAAGTAGGTCCCACACTGGGTTCTAAACCTTACTTTACTTCACCTTCCCTTTTGAGTTTAGTTTGTTATTTTGCAAATTAAATCAAATTGTGTCATGTTGGGCTGGCTCTTTAAACTTTCTTTATATAATTAATCAAATTCTCCTATTTTCAAAGTTATTTTTACTAAATTATGAAATATTTTTCACAAACTAAAACTAAAATAAAAGACTTGCTCAGTATATAGATAAACCTTTGTTACTTTTTAGTGATCACACTAGAATTACAAGGTATTGGCCAAATAACTAACCCCAGTGCTTTCTTTTTGAAGCTACTACAATGACGTTATCTACGCTAGCTTTCTCGTGCAACCTGCCGACAGGTCGTGATGACCGCAACGTCGTCCCCACCATATAGTTTGGAGCTAGATTTGATGAACTTGAAGTCGTGCTCAGAAAGGCTCCCTTCGTTGTAATGAAAGTTACTGCTTTGGAAGTTTAGGAGCCGTCTACTGAGTTCAACCTTAACTGTCCCCAAGATTTCCCTTCCTACAAGAAGGTAAAAACTACTGCCACCATGGAACCTGCGAAGCCCGTTGTTCCCACTTTTAATAAGGGAAAAGAGGTCATGATAGTTGAAGATACAACTGAAGGATTCACTGTCCCACCATCAGTGATTGAAACTGGATTGAGTTCAAAGACTACGCCATTAACTTGGTCACAAAGAAGAAACTATAGCCGAAAGATTCAGAAGGCTACTAAAACCCAAAATTCTGAGGAAATGTCTATTGATGAAATTCCTCACAAGGAGGAATTAGAATTTCTGGAGACCTATCCACTTCTGCAAGGAAGTATGTTCCATGCCTTAATGGACACTAATGGGTACAAAAGTATCCAGAAGATTGTTGCTACTTTACTGTTACCTCATGGGCATGGTGGGGAGAGGAACAAGCACGCTTCTATCACCCGAGTCAGCACAGTATTCCAAATACTAGCTATCAAAGAGGCTTGTTCAGTCAATGAATTACTTAAACAAGTGGGATGTGTAGTATCCCCTCGTATGAAGGAAGAAATTCTAAGAGATGTCAGATCTGTCAGACGATCCCAAGGATCAATTGAAAATTTTTCTACTTGCATCCCCGTTAGGTTCCTCCTGGGGAGCAGAGTTGATACTACCGTCATTAACACAGATTCTACTAATGCCACTTCGAGACCTGTAGGCCGTCGACTGTTTATGTCATGTCTGAGTCCAAGAATTCTACCAATTACAAGTTATAAGGATGTTTCTAAAGTTTCAAAGGAAAAGATGAAGAGGTTACCCGATACTATATCTGATCTTCACCATAAGGAGCATACCTCTCTTCAACATGTCAATGCCTCCATTGAGACACCCCGTATCAAGACATATCCGTCAAGGAAAAAGGTATGGGTACCTAAGGTTGTCGTGCTAATACGGTTTAGTGAGCCTGTAGGGCAGAAACATGGAATGAAGCAAGGGTCCAAAGTATCCGACATCATTGCAGCTATTGCTATCAAGTTGGATGAGCAAATGGAGGATGTTCAGCGGAGTCTCCAAAATTTTAAGATGATACAAGAATCAATAATTTAAGAAAGGTTAAGAAGCTCAAGGTCAAGATTTTTGAGTTAGCCAGAGAACATGGGGTTTTTGTTGATGATGATGATGATGATTTTGACTTTAATGACTAACTTGATGAAGACTTCATGGATATTCATGTCATCAAAACCAGAGCTGATGCATTTTCATGTGACACCCAACCTCTCGTTGAAGGGAACATCATAGATAATCTGGTCAGGGTTGTTCTAGCAAGAGATGAGCAAATCATCCAAATCACAAAAAGGATAGAAGAGATGGAAATGGCTGCTATAGCTACAGTTCATGAACAATCTCAAGCACAACCGTTAGCTTCTCCAGAAATCAATCAGCCAGAGATTGTACATATCACCGATGAAAGGAGGGAAGTTGCCTCGGCTAACAGAGATGATCAAACAACACATAGTGCATTTTTGAGCTAGTTGCGGTAATACTGGAGGTAACGAAGCATTGCTTTTCTATCAGTTTGTCAGGATCAGAAATAGCATTTGATTGGTACGCCTAGCTACTCAATAAATCAATGAAGACATTCATCGAGTTCAAACAATTGTTTGTAAAGAGGTTTGTTGGAGCACAACATCATGTTTCTATTGGAGATTTCATAGTAGAAAGGCAAAAGCCTAACAAGACTCTAGTAGATTTTAACTTGAGATGGAAAAACTTTAGCATGAAATGTGAACCTTAACTACATGAACATCATGCAATTGATATTCTACTCAAAAGCATCCATGGGCTAGTAGCTTTCATGCTTAAGGGATGCACCATAAAGTTTTTCAAGAAACTACTCAGCAAAGCTAGCAATCTTCAAGAGGAAGTTAAACACATGAATTCTCTAGAAAAATTAGAAAAGCCCAAAATAGCTTGAATTTTTAAGAAGAAATCTGGGATAGTAGCAACGGTTGATAAGGGAAAGCAACCAATGAAGATACAAGCTGAAAATTCTCGTCAAGGTTACCAGTCATCATCACAACATGCTCAACAAGGAACACAACTATATAACCAGTCTAGCTAGCAGTCTCACCAAGGAGGATCATATCAAATGAAAAACAAGAAGAGTTTGACCCTTTTGGAACAAAAGAGCATGGTATAGTCCTTCAAAAATGAAGTTGTACCAAAAATGTTTAGAAGTCTAATAAAGAAGTCTGAGTTCAAATTGCCAGATCCAAGGAAACTTGAGGAAGTTGACAAGAAAGATCAACTCCATTATTGTCATTACCACAGAATGCTTGGGCATACTATAGAAGAATGTTTTGTATTCAAAGACTGACTTGAGAAAAAACTTAAGGAAGGAAATATATTAATCCCAAAAGAATATTTAAAAGAACCTTAAAAAAATTCTGTAAATATGAATTAGGCCGAGCTGATCACTCCGATAGATCTTTATTCAGAGAAAGATGGATGGTGTGTAGTTTGGAGCAAATCATCTAAGAAGATACTTGATCAGATTCAGACCGCTTCAGCTCAGGCAGCCATTTATAGTCTACCACCTACTCAGCCCAAGATGAAGATTTTGGCAGAGAAATTGTTGCAACCAGAAGCAAAAGAATCGAGTGATGTCGTGAAGATCGATAGCGCAGGGGCAGGATAGGGGCTGCCTTTGTTAGATTGGTTTTCTCAAATTTGGGGAAGAAAATCCCTGAACCCCTGACCATGTATGATTATCTTTTAGCCCCATCGGAGTATTATGAATATAATGATTATGATTTTAACTATGTTTTAAATGTTCTAGTGATAACGTAACTGAATTTACTAGATCTAACTCTGATCTCGATTCCCAAATTGATTCTCAAATCGTACTTGCGTACAATGAGTCGATTAACAAGAATGAATAAGATATTGATGATACCAGTTACAATAGCTCTAGGAGTGAAGAACCAATCCTTGAGCATCACGACACACCACTTGCCATAAATCTGCATCTCTCTGATGTAGAAGCAAAAGAAAATTTGCCTACAACATTGCAAGAAGGAGGAGAAGTTACAGAAACAAATTTAGGGAGCAGGAAAATATTACCCTCGAGGACAACTACAATGGATAAAAAAAGCAAATTGTAATTCAAGAAGAGTTATATCCACCTCTGCCAGTGAAAGAAAAAATAATGAAGTAAAGATTGGAGGATTATATAAAGTGGATTATAATGTGCTAGCTCATCTTAGGAGGTTACCGACCAAACTAAGCATCTACGATGCTCTGATCCTATCAAAGGAGATGAGAGAATCTTAGGTTATAGCCTTGATTGACCCAGAGATTTGTTTAGCTCAGATGGCCAACACATTCTTAGATGAAGTTTGTTCATTAAAAAAATAGCCTGGGATAAGTTTCATAGATGAAGACTTGTTGCTTGGTACCGCCGACCACAATTGACAGCTCCACATCTCTGTTAACCTCAAAAAATTAGTATTATCCAGAGTTTTAGTAGATCCTAGAGCATCACTTAACTTAATGAGGCTACGGACATTAACATATTTAGATATTGAGGCTTAAGAGCTTACTGCGGATAAAATAATGTTAAGAGGATTCAACCAAAAGGGAGAAAGAGCCCTTGGATCAATAACATTGCTTATGAAAGTCTGGAACTAGTAACAACCACAAAATTCCATATCATCAACGCCAAGACCTCTTTCAATGCTTTACTTGGTCAACCGTGGATTCATGAACACAACATGGTTTCGTCTTCCCTACATCAGTGCATCAAATAATACAAGGAAGAGTAAGAACATTGTATCAAAGGAGATTTACAGCCAGTCTCAGTTCATAAAGTTGGCATTCATGAAGATGCTGCTTATTACGTGCCTCCAAAGAAGACTGTCTTCTCTCGTAAAGTTTTGAAAATTAAAAGTGAATATTTAGAAAGATCTCAGGGGCAAAGCCATTAGCTCCGCTTCAGCAATCTTCCACCACTCTCTTGAAACGAGTTAGTGGGGGCTATTTTAGTTCGCACACTCGAGGTCGAGGGCTGGGATGCGGATGGGGAAGAGCAAATATAATTACTTGATGTACTTAGCTGACTATCAACATTGATGATGAAGAAAGCTCCGAGGAGGAAATGATGATGATAAAACATATGAAACAATGGTACGAGATATCCTTGAAAGATGTGGAGAAAGATGAATATGAGCGGATGTATGATCGAATCAACCACTATGTGAATTTCATGACCCTTACTCCAATTCTCCCTCAAAAGGCTAGGAGTTTAGAGGTCAAGGAAGTCTGTAGTGCTTGTTCAAAGCTGATCAAATTTTATCATGCTTCAACTTCTGCTTATCTTGAGAGTTATGTAAATTTGAAAGAAGATTCTAATGAATTAATGGAATTACCTTTTCGTTTCTTTTCTCATTGTGTACAAAAGTTAATTCAACAGGGACATTTGTCAAAATAAATGCCAAAAAATAAGTTAAAAATTTTTGAGAAATTGTGTAATGTCAATAGTTGAACTCCCTGTTCGAATTAGGCTCTCGGATTTGGTACCGTAGGACCAGTCAATGATTCAAATTTTTGCATGGTTGTTACTAGCGGATTTGAAGAGGATTTCCTCGATGTATAGGATGACTCTACAGATAAGTTAATAGAAAACAACCGGCCAGAATTTGAAGAAATTAAATCAATTGTTAATGAATTGAAGAAAATTAACCTCGGGACTGAAGAATAACCCTAACCAACCTTTATAAGTTCCTTACTCAACGAGGAAGAATCTATGGAGCTAGTCAAGCTATTATCAGTATTTAAAGATTGCTTCACATGGAGTTATGATGAAATGCCAGGATTATCTCCAGAAATTGCAGTGCATAAGTTAAGGGTGGAAAAAAATATAACCCAATAAAATAAGCTCCTAGAAGAATGTGCCTTGAGATAGAACAAGTCATTTCCGAAGTGAAGAAATTTGATACATGCTGACTTTGTAAAAGAATAATAATAAATTACATGGTTAGCCAATATTGTACCAATTAAGAAAAAAATGGACAAATCCGTGTATGTGTCGACTTCAGGGATTTAAACAAAACTTGTCCAAGAGATGAATTTTCGTTGTTGATACCAGAAATGATGGTAGACATCACTTCGACACATGAGACTTTCTCCTTCATGGATGGATCATCGGGTTATAATCAAATCAAGATGGCTCCAGAGGATGCAACACATACAGCTTTCAGAATGCGGATTGTGATTTTCTGCTACACAGCGATGCTATTCAAGTTAAAAAAATGTGGGAACAACATATCAACCTTCAATGATGAAAAACTTTGATGACCTCATTCACAACCAAGTCGAATGCTACGTGTATGATTTGGTCATCAAGAGAAAATAGAAAATAGACCATTTGTATGATTTGAGGATCGTGTTCAAATGATTATGACAATATAATCTCAAGATGAATCCCTTAAAGTGAGCCTTCGACGTCACCTCTAGGAAATTTCTAGGATTCGTTGTCCGTCATCGGGGAATTGAGATTGACTTGGATAAGATTAAAGCTATCTTAGAAATGCCTTCTCCCAAAACCTTGAAACAACTATTTTCATTCCAAGGAAAGTTGACATATCTGAAACGCTTTATTTTTAATCTCTCAGGTAGATGTTAGCCCTTCTCAGCATTAAATAAAAAGGATGTCAAATTTGTTTGGGAAGAGAAATGCTAGTGGGCCTTTGAGGATGTTAAGTAATATTTAGTGAGACCTCTTATTTTGGCAACCCCTATCCCAGGAAAACCGTTGATACTTTTTACTACGGCTTTAGTTGACTCCCTTGGAGCCCTATTAGCTTAAGCCAATGACAAGGGTAAGGAAAATGCACTATACTACTTGAGTCACCATCTAATACCATTGAGATAAAGTATCCACTAATTTAGAAGGAATGTCTAGCTTTAATTTTTGTTGCCCAAAAGCTTAGGCATTACATGCTTTCTCACAAAATTACCCTTATTTTGAATGTTAATTTATTGCAATATTTGATGACCCGACCAACACTTTCCATACGTCTAGCAAGATGGTCAATGATTTTATTTCAAGTCAATATAACTTTTGTTCCTCTCTAGCCTATCAAGGGACATATCTTAGCAGATTTTCTCACAGCACAGCCACTTCCAACTGAGTCCCCTCTTTAAGATTAGTTACCGGATGAACAAAATATTAAAAATGGAATTCTCTAGTGCGCAACACTGGGAGATGTACTTTGATGAAGCTTCATCATCCAAAAAAGGCAGAGGATCAGGAACAGTTATACCGGGCAAAGAAAGAATTTGTTTGATTTTCATCATGCTAGACAATGGTATGTTGAGATTCTCCTACCACCTGACAGAGTTATGCACCAACAATGAAACAAAATATAAAGCACTAATCATTGGGTTGGAATTGGCAATCTTCATGGATATAAAGGCTATTTTCATTTATGGAGATTGACAACTCGTCATTCAACAGATCATTCAATAATACAAGATTTTGAAGCCAAGATCAGCAGAATATCACAGGTATGTGATGAAACTGCTGGAACAGATTCCTAGTGTGACCCTGTATTGGATTCCTTGAGGAGATAAAGCCCACGTCAATGCTTTAGAAAAACATGCCAAAGAATTGGTGTGTACCCCAGAAGATTCCATTGATATTACAGTACAAGGAAGACAATTTTTGTGTCCAATCGACCTCAAAAATCTACATAAGCTCAAAGCAAGAGAAGGGATGATGATTGCAGTTGCTGACATCAACGAAGATTGTTGCAAGACAATAATAGAATATTTACAGACTGGAAAATTATCAGAGGACAAGTTTGAGGCATATCACATCACAAGAAGAGCTATATCATATGCTATAGTGGGCCATGTACTCTATAGCGTGTACTTCTTTGGCTGTGATGTCTGAGTAGAGTAGAAGCACAAAATAAAGTCAAAGAAGTACACGCTGGATTGTGTGGTGCTCACCAATCAGGGCCGAAAATGAAAATGAAGATCAAAAGACTCAGATATTATTGGCCAGAGATGATGTCTGATTGCATGGATACAACCAAAAAGAGACACCTTTGCCAAGCGCATGGGGTGGTCTTACATTAACCATCTAATAAGCTACACCCAACTTTTGCCTCGTGCCCATTCGAGTGTTAGGGAACAGACATAATGGGTCCAATAGACCCTCTATCCTCTAAGGGACACAAATTCACTCTTATCAATAAGGATTATGTCTCCAAGTGGGCAGAGACAGTGCCGTTATGAGAGGTTACAAGATAACACGCTCTTAAAGTCAAATCATCTACCATTTTGGAGTTCCACGCAAGGTGATTTCTGATAATAGGACAGCCTTCAAGAGCAAAAAGATTAACAACTTCGTCAAATTACATGAGATAAACTGGAGATATTCAATGACTTTCTATCCCAGAGTAAATAGACTGGACGAAGCCTTCAACAAGATGCTCGTGCAGATTTTAAAGAGGACAATGGAGGAAAACAAAAGAGATTGGCGTAATAAACTTTTAGAAGCTTTGTGGGCCTACCGGGCGACGTTCAAACCTCCTAATCAATGTACACCCTACACATTTGTGAACGAGTCTGAGGTCGTACTGCCGTTGGAGGTTCAGACACCGTCTCTCAGTGTCTCCATCGCTAACTAAATCATGACCAATTAATATGCAAAACGCAAACTTGAAGAATTAGAAAGTCTCGAGGGAATGCGACTAGAAGCATAACAAAATTTGGAACTTTACCAAACAAGGATGATACAAACTCATGACAAATTGGTCCACCCGAGGACATTCAAAGTGGGCGACCTNTGAAAATATTTTTCATCCCCCCCAAACTTAAATTTTTAATTGATTAAACATTTTAGCATCAAATAAATATAAGTAGGAATGAAAATTAAAATAACTGCCAACAGAAATTCTTATACCCTAATGATACAAGTATAAAACTAAAAACATGTGTAAAATTAATTTTGATCAAATTTTCTAATATTTTCATTTCAATTCAACATATAGAGATTCAATAGACTTCTAAACAGTGGGTCAAAACATAAAAGCAAACTAACACACTAACTTGACTTCACAATCTCAACATAAAAAAACAAACTCACTAACACGATAAAAGAAAAATACAGGGTAGTAGTTTCTAAAATTTAATATTTAAGACCTAAGTTAGAGAAAGATGAATATGAGCGGATGTATGATCGAATCAACCACTATGTGAATTTCATGACTCTTACTCCAATTCTCCCTCAAAAGGCTAAGAGTTTAGAGGTCAAGGAAGTCTGTAGTGCTGGTTCAAAGCTGATCAAATTTTATCATGCTTCAACTTCTTCTTATCTTGAAACTCATGTAAATTTGAAAGAAGATTCTAATGAATTAATGGAATTACCTTTTGGTTTCTTTTCTCATTGTGTACAAAAGTTAATTCAACAGGGATATTTGCCAAAATAAATGCCAAAAGATAAGTTAAAACTTTTTGAGAAATTGTGGAATGTCAATAGTTGAACTCGCAATTCGAAAGAGGCTCTCGGATTTGGTACCGTAGGACCAGTCAATGATTCAAATTTTTGCATGGTTGTTACTAGCGGATTTGAAGAGGATTTCCTCAATGTATAGGATGACTCTACAGATAAGTTAATAGAAAACAACCGGCTAGAATTTGAAGAAATTAAATCAACTGTTAATGAATTGAAGAAAATTAACCTCAGGACTGAAGAATAACCCTAACCAACCTTTATAAGTTCCTTACTCAACAAGGAAGAATCTATGGAGCTAGTCAAGCTATTATCAGTATTTAAAGATTGCTTCACATAGAGTTATGATGAAATGCCAAGATTATCTCTAGAAATTGCAGTGCATAAGTTAAGGGTGGACAAAAATATAACCCAGTAAAATAAGCTCCTAGAAGAACGTGCCTTGAGATAGAACAAGTCATTTATGAAGTGAAGAAATTTGATACATGCTGACTTTATAAAAGAATAATAATAAATTACATGGTTAGCCAATATTGTACCAATTAAGAAAAAAAAATGGACAAATCCGTGTATGTGTCGACTTCAGGGATTTAAACAAAACTTGTCCAAGAGATGAATTTTCGTTGTTGATACCAGAAATGATGGTAGACATCACTTCGACACATGAGACTTTCTCCTTCATGGATGGATCATCGGGTTATAATCAAATCAAGATGGCTCCAGAGGATGCAACACATACAGCTTTCAGAATGCCGATTGTGATTTTCTGCTACACAGTGATGCCATTCAAGTTAAAAAATGTCAGAACAACATATCAACCTTCAATGATAAAAATCTTTGATGACCTCATTCACAACCAAGTCAAATGCTACGTGGATGATTTGGTCATCAAGAGAAAATAGAAAATAGACCATTTGTATGATTTGAGGATCGTGTTCAAATGATTATGACAATATAATCTCAAGATGAATCCCTTAAAGTGAGCCTTCGACGTCACCTCTAGGAAATTTCTAGGATTTGTTGTCTGTCATTGGGGAATTGAGATTGACTTGGATAAGATTAAAGCTATCTTGGAAATGCCTTCTCCCAAAACTTGAAACAACTATTTTCATTCCAAGGAAAGTTGACATATCTGAGATGCTTTATTTTTAATCTCTCAGGTAGGTGTTAGCCCTTCTCAGCATTAAATAAAAAGAATGCCAAATTTGTTTGGGAAGAGAAATGCTAGTGGGCCTTTGAGGATGTTAAGTAATATTTAGTGACACCTCTTATTTTGGCAGCCCCTATCCCAGGAAAATCGTTGATACTTTATACTACGACTTTAGTTGACTCCCTTGGAGCCCTATTAGCTTAAGCCAATGACAAGGGTAAGGAAAATGCACTATACTACTTGAGTCACCATCTAATACCATTGAGATAAAGTATACACTATTTTAGAAGCAATGTCTAGCTTTAATTTTTGCTGCCCAAAAGTTTAGGCATTACATGCTTTCTCACAAAATTACCCTTATTTCGAATGTTAATTTATTGCAATATTTGATGACCCGACCAACACTTTCCATATGGCTAGCAAGATGGTCAATGATTTTATTGCAAGTAAATACAACTTTTGTTCCCCTCTACGCTATCAAGGGACATATCTTAGCAGATTTTCTCATAGCACAACCACTTCCAACTGAGTCCCCTCTTTAAGACGAGTTACCGAATGAAAAAAATATTAAAAATGGAATTCTCTAGTGCGCAACACTGGGAGATGTACTTTGATGGAGCTTCATCATCTAAAAAAGGCAGAGGATCAGGAACAGTTATATCGGGGAAAGAAGGAATTTGTTTGATTTTCATCATGCTAGACAATGGTATGTTGAGATTCTTCTACCACCTGACAGAGTCATGCACCAACAATGAAGCAAAATATAAAGCACTAATCATTGGGTTGGAATTGACAATCTTGATGGATATAAAGGCTATTTTCTTTTATGGAGATTGACAACTCGTCATTCAACAGATCGTTCAATAATACAAGATTTTGAAGCCAAGATTAGCAGAATACCACAGGTATGTGATGAAACTGCTTGAACAGATTCCTAGTGTGACCCTGTATCGGATTCCTTGAGGAGATAAAGCCCATGTCAATGCTTTAGAAAAACATGCCAAAGAATTGGTGTGTACCCCAGAAGATTCCATTGATATTACATTACAAGGAAGACAATTTTTATGTCCAATCGACCTCGAAAATCTACATAAGCTCAAAGCAGGAGAAGGGATGATGATTGCAGTTGCTAACATCAATGAAGATTGCCACAAGACATTAATAGAATATTTATAGACTGGAAAATTATTAAAGGATAAGTTTGAGGCATATCACATCACAAGAAGAGCTATATCATATGCTATAATGGGTGATGTACTCTATAGAAGATCATTTGATCAGATTTGGTTGTGATGTCTGAGTAGAGTAGAAGCACAAAATAAAGTCAAAGAAGTACACGCTGGATTGTGTGGTGCTCACCAATCAGGGCCGAAAATGAAAATGAAGATCAAAAGACTCAGATATTATTGACATAGATGATGTCTGATTGCATGGATACAACCAAAAAGTGTCACCTTTGCCAAGTGCATAGGGTGGTCTAACATTAACCTGCTAATAAGCTACACCCAACTTTTTCCTCGTGCCCATTCGAGTGCTAGGGAACAGACATAATAGGTCCAATAGACCCTCTATCCTCTAAGGGACACAAATTCACTCTTGTCAGTAAGGATTATGTCTCCAAGTGGGCAGAGACAGTGCCGTTATGAGAGGTTACAAGACAACACGCCCTTAAAGTCAAATCATCTACCATTTTGGAGTTCCACGCAAGGTGATTTCTGATAATAGGATAGCCTTCAAGAGCAAAAAGATTAACAACTTCATCAAATTACATGAGATAGACTGGAGATATTCAATGACTTTCTATCCCAGAGTAAATAGACGGGACGAAGCCTTCAACAAGATGCTCGTGCATATTTTAAAGAGGACAATGGAGGAAAACAAAAGAGATTGACGTAATAAACTTTTAGAAGCTTTGTGGGCCTACCGGGCGACGTTCAAAACTCCTAATCAATGTACACCTTACACATTTGTGAACGAGTTTGAGGCCGTACTGCCGTTGGAGGTTCAGACACCGTCTCTCAGAGTCTCCATCGCTAACTAAATCATGACCGATGAATATGCAAAACACAAAATTGAAGAATTAGAAAGTCTCGAGGGAATGCGACTAGAAGCATAACAAAATTTGGAACTTTACCAAGCAAGGATGATACAAACTCATGACAAATTGGTCCACCCGAGGACATTCAAAGTGGGTGACCATGTTCTTGTTCTCAAAATAGGTGTAAAATTTGAACCAATTTGGGAGAGAACATTTGTCGTGGAAAAAGTCTATTCAAGAGGAGCCTACCAGCTAGTGGATTTGTGAGGCAAAAGACCTATGCTGCTAATCAATGGACGATATTTGAAGATATACTATACAACTTGATGCTTCTTGAAATCGCCTTTTTGAGGCTTTGATTGTTTTGGGGTTATTTATTTATTTATCCATTAAAATGAAACATTTTTAAACTCATCGTCCAAAATTTTGTAATAAAATTAGCCTCACAAATATAAAATATTTTGAAGTTGCATACTTCAATTTTCTCCTTTTTACTTTTAATTTTGATATTATACTAAATTAAATTAAATATAAAAAATAATAAATAAATAAGATAATCTTTGTACCCGTGTAAAGAAAAATTTTGTCTAATAAATATTTTGTTTTGTTCTTGTTCCTGCTAAATTTCAGTGCACTGATGCTTTTTCTGTCGTGTGCAGAAAATTTGTTAGGACAAAAGTTGATTTTTTGCTTTCAATGATGGCTGAAATCTCACACTTTGTGAAGAAAGGGCACCTTAGGGTGGCATCTTAGACTTTGACTTGGACTTCGATCAAGTCGATGTGAACTATGAGGGTCCCCTGATGGATATAGTCAGATGTCGAGAGAAAGAAGGGCTGCCATCGCTGTTAAAGATCAGCACTAATGAGGATTCCTCATTAAAAAGGAAGAAAGTGATAGCACAACCGAATCCGATGGAAGAAACTAGTCGCCTGCCATTTATGATAACTTTGCTAATAGGACATATAGTCCATGCTGATGATGAGAGATTGTCAGATGCACCATTAAGAAGAACTCAATGCAGAAATGACAATAGCCGAAAACACAAAGCTTTTCAACGTGAAGAAAAAGGACACCTGAAAGAGGCAAAAAATTTGCTGACCGAATTCCTGAGGGAAAATCTACGACCATTGCATGAGAGAGACTTCCTCATGTTTTTCTACCAAAGAGGACGAGTCTGAGTTTGCTACAGAGCCGCCATTATCAACCATTACAGATGAACTTTGTGTTGGGTGCCAAACATGCAACATAGAGATCCCCAAATAGATATCAGACACAGGAGCATTTGTAGATTGCTCTGAATGTAATGTCCTCTATTTAGAGCGTTACAACACTCTAGAGGTGTACACATCTAATGACAGTGGATTTCAGACTATCGACCACTCAGTTGAAAAATAATACATCCTATTGGATACAAAGACAACACAGACATGGATTCCTATAGATATTGAAATGAGGGAGTGGCCCCGACAGTCGCAGATGATTACGATGGAAGAATTTGATAAGATGAAAAAACCAAATAAAAGAGAATTTGAATTCTACGAAGAAGTTCAGGGAAAATTTGTCAATATACTGGAAGGTCTAGAACTGTAGACCAGCGGCTTTTCTAAAAGTAAGTAAAGAAGCATTCTAGACCACGTTTTAACTTGAGAGATAGATGTCGAGCTGGTATTCTAATAGAAAGAACGTATTCAAAACCATGAAAGTGGATGCGTGGAAAAAGCAGGTTAAACATTCAATGTGGTTGTGGCTACAATTTTACCAAGGATAGACAAGGGAACCCTTTGGGGATCTTAAGAAATGATGAGGTGGATCCATTTCCTCCCACAATAAAGTGGATGATAAAAAGAATGGTCAGATGAAGTGTGCTACCAGCGAACTGCATTCCAAAAGTTGTATCATCAACATTAATAAAGAGGGAGACTGTATTCCCCCAAATATAGATCACCGTAATTTTGTCAGACTTTTCTGCACGACCTCATTCATGAGTAAAAGTAACATTTTGTTCGTAAGAGAAATCGACATTGTCAGACTCGGTGAGTTCAGAGGATCAGTTGCAATTCCACTGCCAGTGAGCTTGGTACTAATTTTGAAAGAAAATGAAGCTGATCTTACAAAACACTGCATTCCTAGAGTGCCATGGAGCAAAGTTTCCATTACACTCAGAAGGATGGATGACAACATGATGTCATACGGATTCCGATCGGATCTAGAATTGGAGGACCTACAACCGTATGAGCTATGAGATGATTGTACCTCTAAGTACACACAAAAGAAACTCTTATTATGGAGCGTGGCTTAGTAGTTCAGCTTAATTAGGAGCTCATCCCCAAAAGGACAGATAGACTGTTTTTGTCAACTTTTGTACTGCGTCAAAGCAGCATATATGATATTTACTCAGCACATGATGTTTCAGATGTATTCAACATGATTGTCTCTTTTAATGCTTTCAACATGTATTCAGTCTGTAACACTTGTTTGAAACAGATTAATGAAATTTTTTTCAGACTTCAACATATTTGTTAGATTGCCTTTTTTGCAATGGATAAAAACCTTCGGAACCATACGTTGGTTCTGAATTATGATGAACAAAGAACAAAAAAAAATGATAATAACAAAATTTGAATAAAATATCCTTTGAAAAAATCAACTAATGAAAATTAAGTTTTGAAAACATATTTTGATAATTCAATTTAATAAAAACAATAAGAAAAGAAAATGATAAATTTGCTGAGTTTGTTTCTCTCAAGTTCATGGTTTCTTACACTTTGCTTGCACAACACGACTATCTTAGTCTGCACCAATTTCCTCACATCCCCACGGAGTTTCACACTCTGCACAAAGTCTTACCAATTTTCCTCAACAATGTTAATTTTCACACGACACATATCTATGAGTCCAACACCACAATTTCTCTACTCTATTCTCATGTTGTTCTCGGGGTCAGTATCGAGATTCCAATTTTTTTTCTCGCTACCCCTTGGGTTGGATGTGAGTCCAAGCGCTTTCCTCCCCAAAGTAGCAGATGTTTTTCTCGACATCATTTGGGTTGTATGTGAGTCATTGAGCTTTCTTTCCTAATGTGACAAAAATCTTCGAGATAAGTATGAGACCACCTTAAATGGAGTAAGGCATCCTATTCTCATCCTTTAAGATTGGTATGAGACCACCTTAAATGGAGTAAGGCTTTTGATTCTATGCCCTAATATTTGAGATAGGTATGAGACCACCTTAAATGGAGTAAGGCATTATATTCAGTTCCTTTGAGATTGGTATGAGACCACCTTAAATGGAGTGAGGCATTCGATTCTCCACCCAAATATTCAAGATATGTTAAGACCACCTTAAATGGAGTAAGGCATCCTATTCTCATCCTTTGAGATTGGTATGAGACCACCTTAAGTGGAGTAAGGAATCCGATTCTCTACCCAAATCTTTGAGATAGGTGTAAGACCACCTTAAATGGAGTAAAACATCATATTCTCATCCTTTGAGATTGGTATGATACCACCTTACAAGGAGTAAGGCATCCAATTCTCTACCCAAATCTTCAAGATAGGTATGGGACCACCTTAAACAAAGTAAGAAATCATATTCTCATCCCTTGAGATAGGTATGAGACCACCTTAAGTGGAGTAAGACATCATATTCTCTACTCAAATCTTTGAGATAGGTATGAGACTACCTTAAATGGAGTATGACATCTTATTCTCATCTTTTGAGATCGGTATGAGCTCACCTTAAATGGAGTAAGGCATCCAATTCTTTACCCAAATCTTGAAGATAAGTATGAAACCACCTTACATGGAGTAAAGCATCCTATTCTCATCCTTTGAGATTGGTATGAGATCACCTTAAGTGGAGTAAGGCATCTGATGCTCTACCCAAATCTTTGAGATAGGTGTGAGACCACCTTAAATGGAGTAAGGCATCATATTCTCATCTTTTAAGATTGGTATGAGACCACCTTAAATAGAGTAAGGCATCCGATTCTCTACTCATTTCTTTGAGATAGCTATGAGACCACCTTAAAAGGAGTAAGACATCCTATTCTCATCTTATGAGATCTATATGACACAAACTTAAGTGTAGTAAGGCATCTGATTCTCTACCCAAATCCTTAGAGATAGGTATGAGGCCACCTTAAATCAAGTAAGACATCATATTCTCATCTTTTAAGATCGGTACGAGACTACCTTAAATGGAGTAAGGCTTCTGAATCTCTTTTTGGGATTGATAACTAAATTTTAAATCCCTTTTCAAAGTTAATACCTAAATTTTGATTCCCATATTCCACAACTATTGAAATTAAAATCCAAGTTTTCCAACCATCAAATTAAAATTGAATCTTCATCGTGACCATCATGGTCTTTTTTGGAATTCCTTTCCTTTTAATCCCCAGCAAGAGTTTTGAATCCTCAATTTTGATCGAATATTCACTTGCTAATTCCCTAGTGGAAACAATTCTCACTCAATTCTATACTTTGTTCTAGGTCTGTTGACTTAGAAGAAGTCCGTATTGGTTTTGTTGATCTCGTCGGTCAATACCAATACGTGCGGTGTGCTTTCTTGACACACCCCACATATTGGGTGTCCATTTGTTGACCTCATATTTGGTTGTCTAGTTTCCTCCTTAATAGCCTAGGGTCTAGCCATAAGACTTTTCTGTTGACTAGAGGAATAAAAAAGAAACCCTCACCATTAGACATTCTAAACTCTTCTTTGCTCAACTTGAAGTTTCTCATATTTGTCCTAACCTCTAGCACTTAGTAGGTGGGATAAATATGGGGGAGCTCAAGGGGTATCCCTATAAGAATGCTTGACCTTAGGGTTGACTCTGGGTATTAGTCTGGAGCTAGTTCACTCACTTACACTCACATTCACTCACAACCCTAAACCCAAACTTCTTAACTCTGATCCCTTGATCTTTTGAGAGACTCATGTAGATGGCCCCTTAGACCCACTAGCCTTAGGATAAGGTCTAGCAAAGACCAGTACATGAAGGACCCAAAGTAAAGGATTTCATTAGTCCATGATTCAAATAGGGTGGTTGGCTCCTCAATTTCACCAAACTACAAAATTTAGCCTTTTGCCCCCAAACTACAAAATTTAGCCTTTTGCCCCCAAATCTACCGAATTTACCAAAACACCGCCAAAATCCCAAATTTGACCAAAATTTCCAAACTACCCAAAATACCCAAATTTGTCCAAAAGATCTTCTCAAACCATTTGAAACTACCTAAATTGCCCAAAACTTTCCAAAATTTTCAAAATTACCAAAATACCCCCAAATTTGCCAAAATTACCCTTGGTGGCCCATACTTTCCCAAAGCCCTCAAAATCATTTCAAATATCTCCAAAACCAATTTGGACCCTTCAATTAAACCCAATTTGACCTTTTTGATCAAAACCCCCAAATGACCCCTAAATGCCCAATTTCTTCAAATTCACCCCAAATGTCCCTTCATTTCATCCCAATTTTCCCCAATTTCAATTCTAAATTCAAATTCATCATTCTTATGATCATTTTAAACCAAAACCAAGCTTAATTGACCCATGCTTTGAGCTCAATTTTTATCGAAACCAAAATCCCCCAGTTTTGACCCTATGATCCAATCTCACCCAATTAAACCCCATAGCCCACTAAATTGCCTCAATTTGGATCCAAAAATCTTCCTAAAAACTCCACACAACAAGTTGAATACTCAATTGACTTTGGTCAAGCTTCAATTTCACTCAATTTTAAGCCAAATTCAAACTTCCCAAAATTGTCCCAAATTGACCAAATGCCCAAAATCCCTCAAATTGAACCTCTACTTCAATTCAAATATACTCTAAATTTTTTCTAAACCCTTCATGACAATCACCCAAACCAAATTGATCAATCAATTGGGCTCAATGTCATGGCTAGCCTAGCCCAAACCCAACTTCAGGACAATTTGAACCCATGCACCAAAATTGACTTAGCCATGCCAAATGAATCAATCCAAGATTTCTACAGCCACCAAGTACACCCTAGTGACCAGCCTAAACCCGCCTAAGCTAGCCAATGTGGGCTATGGACCAATGGTTCCCTAAATTAAGGGATTTTATCCCTTTTTTGGGTCAAAGCCAATATATTTCCACCATCATGCCAAACCATTAGTGGTTAATCATAATTAAACCTCCCCTGGCTCACCTGATTGACTGACCACCTCCTCTACGCTGGCTAGTCATACTAATTGTAGGAAAACCCCAAAACTGTGAGCCACCACACATAATTTAAACCCAACTCCACCCATGGTGGCCAGCTCATCCCAAATGTCTTTTAGAGCTCATTAGCCCTACACCTGAGCAGCATTTTGCACCTGAATTGAAGCCCTGAGCTCCACTCTAAGCCATTCTATTTAAACCACTCCTCCATGGCCAAAGAGGAGACAAATCCAATTTCTTGGGGAAACTCTGCCCAATTGCTCTCAAACAGTCTCCAAGAGCTCTTAAGGTCATTGCAACTATGTTCCCCCTTTGGTTCCCACTTTGAGAGCTCAATTTTGAGTTCAAAATTTGCCCTAAAACCAAGGTAGATCTCCCCACACTTCCACAGCCCACCAAACTTCAATTAAATGTACACAGACCATCCCCACAATGAGAGGAGTTGATTCCCCATAGAAACCCCATCATAGAGCGCCCTAGCATAGACTTTGACCAACACCTGAAATCGAGTTTGGTCAAAAATATACCTAAATAATTCACGAGGGCCTGAGACTTCATCTAGAGGCTTCCTAGATCGAACTCATTTTGAGTCTCCATGCGTAATGGCTTGATTTCATGCTTGATCAGCCATAAAGATATGTTCGTATTGAGTAGATGAAGGTTTAGAAACAAACCCCATGCAATTTGGTTTATTCTAGCTTGAGATCTTAGAGTTTTAGTGTGAATTGTTCTCGGGTTAGATCAGTTGGGGATGATGCCTAAGAGCCGTCTGATCGCACATTTATTCAACGGACGGATGAGATCAAGCCGGATGAGTGGATGGAGAAAAAAGGTGGGCTGACAAAGCTGCTACGTGGCTGACAGCTTCTAATGGCAGAGTACCGCGTGGGGACTTCAGAGCAGACGAGGTTAAGGTGGCACCGCGTGGATAAGTAGATAAATATGAAAATTTTTTATTTATTTTAATGCGTGATATTTAAAAAATCATAAATTTTTGTAGAAAACTCATAAAAATAAAAGAAAAATACACCCTTGCTCAATGAACAGAGGAAAATAATGTGGAATAAAATAAAAATTATTTCTTGATTCACTCATTTTTAATGAATTAAATACTCTCTAGAGTATTTTAATTCATTATGATCAAGCATTGTTTACCATGGCTTGAAATTTTTAGGGTACTCCTTATGTCAGAGGGGATGTTCCCTAATTTTTCCAAGGTCAGAGAGCATCTCTGTGCTTCTAAGCCTAATTTTCAAGCTATGATGGCTATTTTGGCTTATTTTAATTATATAAATTAAAATATCATTTGGAAAATTATGGGAATAATTTTAATAGGTTTCTTATGGTAAGGGAAGCTTAGGAAAAATATCATGTTGGCTTGAATAATTTTGTAAATTCATATATTTTCCAAGATGTATATATCTTTCTTTAATTTGTGTAGATCAAATGCTATAAAAAAATTATCAAAATCAATTCCACATTGTGTATAAAAATCATTTATCCCATGTAAAAAATTTAAAAATTATTTTACTAAGTTTGAGCACTAAAGTTATTTTTTTAAGAAACTTTATACCCTTGTACAAACATAATTACAACAAATTAAATACAATTGGAAAAATTATGAAAAGTGGTTTTCTGAGTTCCTTGTGATCAAAGCACTTAGGAAAAATAAAAGTTATTTTTGATAAAATAATTGATTTTTGAGCTATATTTCAGATTAAAAATAATTAGAAATAAATAAAAATTTCAAAAATACAAAATATTTAAAAATGTGTTTAATTATTTCCTGACCACTTGGAACTCATTAGGATATTTTTCCTAGTTTTTCTAAGTTAAAAATAAATTTTAAAGGCTTAAAAATGATTTTTCCTTATTTTCCCATTAAAATAATTATATTAAAAAAATTAAAAATCACAAAAATACAAAATTTGATCCTCTAAGTTTTCTAAACTTAGAAAAGTTTAATAAAATATTAAAAATAAATTTTTTAATTAAAAAATTATTTTCCATTTAATCAAATTATTGAAATCTCTAATAATTAAATAATAATAAAAAAATTTAATTAAAAAAAATCATGGGATTTTGTCTAGGTGTTTCTCAGACCTAAGGGGACATTTATTAATTTTCTCATGAGTAAAACANGAGAAGTTTAATAAAATATTAAGAATAAATTTTTTAATTAAAAAATTATTTTCCATTTAATCAAATTATTGAAATCTATTAATAATTAAATAGTAATAAAATAATTTAATTAAAAAAAATCATGGGATTTTGTCTAGGTGTTTGTTAGACCTAAGGGGACATTTATTAATTTTCTCATGAATAAAACTTTTTTTGGACTGTTAAGTAAAATCAACTTTGAAAATACTACCTTTTAAATTTAAATAATTATTTAAATTAAATCAAATTTTGAAAATACATATTTTCTCCTCTAATGTTTCAATTAACCCATGGATAGGACACTCTAATTTCTCAAAGTCATTTGAATTTTGATTAATAAGTTATGAGGTGAAGAGCCCCAAAGGCAAAAGAGTAGCTTTAGATTTTAGTGCTTTAATCAAAATTTAGGATTAATTAAAGAAAAAACTTGATCCTACTAAACATGTCCGGATGATTGAAATACAATGGGATTAAAAGATAGAAACTCACTTGTCACCTTCTCCATAATATGAACAAAATTATAATTTCCTTGATTATTATTACTTGGAAGTCAATCAAAGTTAAATGATTCTCAAGTGATGGGTTTGAGTTAGGGAGATAACATTCCATTAATTTTAAGCCCATGATCGAAGATAATGTGATCTTTCAATTAGAATTCATGGCATTTAAAACAAAATTTTTTTAATTACCATTTCACTTATTATAATTGTTCAGGGCTTGGTGGTGACCTAGGCTTGACATTTAAACTCATTTGATCATTTTTAGAAGATAACATGATTGATGATTAACACCTCTTTATAAGCCCAATTTTAACTTTGGAAACTAAAATCTTTGTTTACTTAAATTTGCCTTAGGGGCACCCACCCACATAACTCATAAATGAAATATTGATTGATTAACTGAGTGTCCTAGCCTTAGGATAAATAAAACATCAAGTTTCCTCGAGCAATGGGATAACTTTAGGTTAAACTTGGATGACTAATAGAACAATATAATAAGTTCAAAACAAACTTGAAAGACTTTAAGAAATCTTTAAAGTGGTTCAGGGTCATTCCACAAGCACTTTGAAATCTCTTGAATATTTTGAAGGACAAATTGAACTTGTTATATTTGGTTCTAAAATCATCCACTAAGATTTTGCAAAACTTAACAAAGTCATAACTTGGGGATTGGTAGCTATACCTTCATCTACTATTGCAATTTAAATTCTTTACAAAATTTTATACATATTGTCAAAGCTAACCTTTCAGGTGGAGGAACGAGAAAAATCGACAAATACACTTTTAAGTTACTGCATTTACCTTTTTGTACCTCTTGTTTCTTGCTTGCATGTTAAACAATGATGTCACCCTGCATGTTAAAACCAAAACAAAAAATTAAAAAGAAATGCATTTTATATTAAAAAATGCAACTAAATTAAAAAAAAAATGCAACTAAATTAAAACATATTTATTAGATGATCGGGAATCGCTCGGGGGAGGTAACCTACAGTTGCTAACGAGATTTCGCACGGTCTAAATGAAAGTACAAAACTCATTAAATTGAATGTAGTAAATTTATTTGGACTAAGTGAATTTAAAACAAAATAGTGGTACCAGAATGAGGGAATCGTAGGATCCTAACCGATGTCGCTCTAATCAACTTTAATATTGCCCATAATATTTAAATAACTATAACCCTAAGAAACAATTGACTTGACATCAGAACTTAAAAGACTAGAAAACTTGACCTCTGAACCTGATGCTTCTCTCAATCTTTACGATTTGACACTTCTAAACTTAAATTCGCCACGACGAGGAGCTTGAAGCTAACATTGTGGGCAGCATGACCATCTTCAATAGCAAGACATGTCTACAATAGCTAAACCATTCTTTAGAATTAAACAACAAGCCATAGGACTTTGAGATTGTCTGCCTGGTGCGACATAAATCCTAAAATTCTCTTTAAACTTTTGCATAGCCCTAACCTATTTTAGGATTCCGAGATTGTCATCCTTCACGACATAAATCCTCAAATCTTTCAAGTTAATTGTGTGATCATCTCACATGAATGCAAACCTTAATTTATAAAATTTTNACACTCTAATTTCTCAAAGTCATTTGAATTTTGATTAATAAGTTATGAGGTGAAGAGCCCCAAAGGCAAAAGTGTAGCTTTAGATTTTAGTGCCTTAATCAAAATTTAGGATTAATTAAAGAAAAAACTTGATCATACTAAACATGTCCGGATGATTGAAATACAATGGGATTAAAAGATAGAAACTCACTTGTCACCTTCTCCATAATATGAACAAAATTATAATTTCCTTGATTATTATTACTTGGAAGTCAATCAAAGTTAAATGATTCTCAAGTGATGGGTTTGAGTTAGGGAGATAACATTCCATTAATTTTAAACCCATGATCAAAGATAATGCGATCTTTCAATTAGAATTCATGGCATTTAAAACAAAATTTTATTAATTACCATTTCACTTATCGTAATTGTTCAGGGCTTGGTGGTGACCTAGGCTTGACATTTAAACTCATTTGATCGGATTTAGAAGATAACATGATTGATGATTAACACCTCTTTATAAGCCCAATTTTAACTTTGAAACTAAAATCTTTGTTTACTTAAATTTGCCTTAGGGGCACCCACCCACATAACTCATAAATGAAATATTGATTGATTAACTGAGTATCCTAGCCTTGGGATAAATAAAACATCAAGTTTCCTCGAGCAATGGGATAACTTTAGGTTAACCTCGGATGATTAATAGAACAATATAATAAGTTCAAAACAAACTTGAAAGACTTTAAGAAATCTTTATAGTGGTTCCAGGTCATTCCACGAGCACTTTGAAATCTCTTGAATATTTTGAAGGACAAATTGAACTTGTTATATTTGGTTCTAAAATCATCCACTAAGATCTTGCAAGGCTTAACAAAGTCATAACTTGGGGTTTGGTAGATATACCTTCATCTACTATTGCAATTTAAATTCCTTGAAAATTTTATACATATTGTCAAAGCTAACCTTTCAGGTGGAGGAACGAGAAGAATCGACAAATGCACTTTTAAGTTACTGCATTTACTTTTTTGTACCTCTTGTTTCTTGCTTGCATGTTAAACAATGATGTCACCCTGCATGTTAAAACCAAAACAAAAAATTAAACCAGATAACATTCACAACCACAACATTCAAAATATAAGACAACTCAAAATTTAATCACAAATAAAATAAAAAAAAAATTGCAACTAAATTAAAACATCTTTATCAGATGATCGGGAATCGCTCGGGGGAGGTAACCTACGGTTGCTAACGAGATTTCCCACGGTCTAAATGAAAGTACAAAACTCATTAAGTTGAGTTTAGTAAATTTATTTGGACTAAGTGAATTTAAAAGAAAATAGTGGTACCAGAACGAGGGAATCGTAGGATCCTAACCGGTGTCGCTCTAATCAACTTTAATATTGCCCATAATATTTAAATAACTATAACCCTAAGAAACAATTGGCTTGACATCAGAACTTAAAAGACTAGAAAAATTGACCTCTGAACCTGATGCTTCTCTCAATCTTTACGACTTGACACTTCTAAACTTAAATTCGCCACGACGAGGAGCTTGAAGCTAACATTGTGGGCAGCATGACCATCTTCAATAACAAGACATGTCTACATCAGCTAAACCATTCTTTAGAATTAAACAACAAGCCGTAGGACTTCGAGATTGTCTGCCTGGTGCGACATAAATCCTAAAATTATCTTTAAACTTTTGTATAGCCCTAACCTGTTTTAGGATTCCGAGATTGTCGTCCTTCACAACATAAATCGTCAAATATTCCAAGTTATTTAGGTGATCGTCTCACATGAATGCAAACCTTAATTTATAAAATTTGTAGGATGAAACATTTAAATATTTCTCCTCTAAATTAAAACCAAACCATAGGATAGATTGGGAATTCATTGAGGTTCTCCTCAGGATCCGTGACATCCCTTAGTTCTTCTTCCTTTGGATTCCACAATAATGTTCCAAATTTTAATTATTCTTCTTTCACACCTCTTCGTCTGATCTCTTTGCAAAGTCTTATTCATTTGAAGTCTTTGAAGACAACATCCCCTGATTTTTATTGAGAGTTTTCTTAGGTAACTTCGATTATCTGAGATGTAATTAACTATAAGGGCTTACCTTTATAAGAAACTTTAATAAACCAAGCATAATAAAAACCCTATTTAAATTTTCATATTAAATAGAAGAACTTTTCGTCTTATAATAAAAATAGTTTCGCAAACCAAACAAATGTCACATATTTCTTAGTTTATTTGATCGAGCCTCGCCCTCAAGTCTTATTTTTATCTTTTGAGATAAATACATAGTTTGAAGTGTAGTGCTCTTTCATTTGAACTATGAAAGATATGGGATCAGTTTGATTTAATATTTTTCTAAACTTAAATATATATGTAAGTTAAATGCTTTTTTGAGGAGGGCAACGGGATTTCGATTCCAGTGATTGATAGCTTCAAACGAGTAACTCAACTTTTTAGTGCTGACAATGCAACGACTCTCTTTAGCGTAGAGATAGTCAATTGGACAGACACATAAATAACAGACTTAATGGGTGTTAGGGTGGCAGTGATCTTCGCCTTCTTGTAAGAGGAAAGTCTTGGGGGTAATTCAGGTAGAATCCAACAAACGGTTCTTGGATTTCCAGGATGACGAATTTCATGACGACTAATGGGGCAATGCCAAGAAGGACCTCAAGCTCTTCAAATCTAGCTTCAAACTTGATTGTAGGGGCGACGTTGGCCTCTTGGCCGGTGAGCAGGTTGAAAGAAAAGGTCAAAGTTTGGAATGCCATCATAGCAGCTTCAAAGAAAAGTTCCAAGGGTTATTATAGACCAATATCTCGTAACTCAAGTGTAAGAACTAAAAATTAACAGAGGTCATCCTGTAGACTCGTCACACTCTTTCTAATTTTTAATATTATTAATATTATTATTTTATTTTTAGTTAGTTTTGTTTGTATTTAATTTTCATTGAATTTCGACATGTATTTTCAGGTTTGTAATTATAACTTTGGAGACTTTCTAAATTAAATTTCAAGATTTAAGCAAGAGTTAAGAGACGCGAAGACTTGACTCAATTTACAAAATCAAACCAGAGCTTAAAAAGTACGAGGAAACGGGTGAAGATCAAAACTGAGTGCGGGACCAACTTCATAATGCACTTTGTTCAGGCCTCACACAAAAAGAGGAAAATCCTAAAGGTTTCCGAACCCCTCTATTTTAGGATGATTAAACAGATGGTCTTGGAATTAAAAGAGAGTTTATCGTACTTCCCCAAGAAAGAAATGGCATGAGGGACATGGACACACTATTGATGTATGAAGGTAAGATTTTATGATCTTAATGGAGAGAGAAACTAGTCCCTATCGGAGTCGCCAGAAACCTTCAATCGCCTTTTCATCATTGAAAATAGGTGTTTGATTTAATGTACTGTATTAAATTTTTGAAAGTAATATTTTAATTTTGAAAATACGAGACTGAACTGATCTCATATATACAATAGTTTAAATGATCGAGCACAGCACTACAAGCAATACATCAATCTCAAAAAATAGATACACTACTTGCTGGCTTGATTAAATAAACTAAAAAAATGTATGAGATCCATTTTAGTCTACGAAAACCTTTTATGTTGACCGAAAAGTTAACCTATCTAATATCAAAGATTAGATAAGGTTTATATTAAACTATGTTATTAAAGTTTCCTATATGGGCAAGCCCCTAAAGTTAATTACATCTTAAATGATCAAAGTCACTTAAGAAAACTCTCGATTTAGGTTAGAAAATAACACCTTCATTAGTTTTAAAAGGTTTGGATACTCTAGGTCTAACAAAGGGATGTCAAATTGGAGAAGATCAAATTTTGAACATTTAGTTGGAATCCAAAAGAAGAAAGTTTAGGGGATGTCACGAATCCTGACGAGCACCTTGGTGAGTTCCCAAGCTATTGATACCAAAATTATAGATGTGTAAAGTTAATAAAGCTGATTCTGCTTTGCAGCAACATCAAAAACTTGATTTGTTATTTATGAATAAGAAATTGAAGAAATTTATGTTTGGATTCTATGTAAGTATACGTATCGTTATCAAGTAATACAAGACTTCCTGATTAAGCCCCAAATATTGATCCCACAACAAAGGTGTAAATTGATAATAGAAATTTAAATTAGGAAATTCACAATGTAAAGAAAATCTACTACACTAAACTTCAAATGTTTAGGACGCTAACATAACTAAATTACCAACTACAAGCAAAACTGTAAAGTAAAGCTAAGCAATAACTACCAAAATATATTTTAGTGAAGAAGTAATCAAATATGAGAAAACATCTTTCCTACTATAATGAGTTTTTGGTTAAATAAGAGAGATAAATTACTTTAATTTGTATTGTACCAAATATGAGCAATTTTAATTCTCTACCCTCAGTCAAGTGTTATAGAGAATCGTTGGCTAATCTTAGGTTTAGTCTCTAAATTTGTGGTTCGGCTGGGAGGATACTGACTCTCACTCTAGAGTTCTCACTTCCCTTCCCCTAAAGCTTAACTCTCACTTTAGTTCCTAAACACAAAGACCAAATTAGGGATTTTAGTCTGTCACCCGAGAATCTCCAATTCTTTGCTTAATAATATATATTTCATTATTTATTTGCACCTGATTCCATGAACGAAACACTCCTTCATGGAATCGAATGTGATTCTCATTTTGTTGTGAAACTCATACTCCATTACCTGGATAATATGATTCACAACTAATGTTAACAGTTCATTTGGCCAAATCAAAAAGTAAATTAAGAATGGAGTGAAAAAATTATCACAATTTATTTTATATTTTAAAATTGGCACATCCAAATTATCTTTTCATTTCACTATATCTTGGAGTAGGGAGAAAGATAGAAAACTACTTAGACCTCATGAGAAAGTTACGACAAAATATAATTTCATAAATAAAAGAAAGTTTATTCAACAATAATAAATAAACACCACTTTTCTTTAACTTTTTCTAGAAGTAAATCCCTTGTAGCTCCTCTTGTACTCTTTTTCTCTTTACATGACTCTTGATTCTCTCTTCGAAGATGTAAGAAAGAAGAAATCTCTCCTTTTCTCTTTTCTAACAACTCTTAGGAGAAATCACACTTAGACTCACCACACTACATAATGCACACAATGGAACACTAAAGGAAACTCAATGACACACTGGAGGACTCCTTTTCTTCATTAGTTTCTTCTCTAAATAGAGCAAAATGTCGGTTTTCCAAGAGGTGTATCAAACAACTCTTCAAAAAGGATCCAAATTCATCAAATCTTCTTGATTTTTCCCCTGCACTGACTTCAGTGTTGTCGGCGGCCATAATGGCTTCGTCGACATCCATGGCCCCAAATTAAATTTGTGCTCTCTATCAAATGGCATCTTTGGCATCAATGCTGGCGCCATCAGTGCTGAGTATTTCTCTCCAAAATGCTATTTTGACTTTAATTTTCATAATTTTTGCTTCCTTTTTGCTCCAAGTGCTAAAAATCATCAATCAGCAATAAAACATGAAAATTAACTTCCTTTAAAGTTCAATATAACTAAAAATGAGTATAAAATATAGGTTTAAAAATACATATATTTTTGTTGCATCAAAATCCCCTAACCTTAAATGTTACTTGTCCTCAAGTAACTCCTTTACAACATAAATATATGACTTATGGTAAGTAGTTTAACTGTTAGATTTCTATATTTTGGTCTACTAAATATCATAATATAACTTAAGAAAAATTAAAATAACTCAAATTAATAATAAAGGTATAAGAATATCTAGTAGTTAAGTCTAAGATTTCTGATTTTCTATTCTTTTCAATGAAACTTGCAAATTGTCATATTAAAGTCAATTAGAGGATCCATGTGAAAANGTCCTAACTGGACTTGTGGTGTTTTAAAAGAGTTTGATTATGTTGATTTTTCTAATCCTATTTTAACAAGTGTATTTCAACTTAAGTTCACCACTGAGTCCTTAAGACCTAAGTGAATGCATTAAGTGTGTGTATTAATTTTGAAAAGATTTAAAACTTTAAGAGATCATTATCAAGATTATTTTTATATTATTTTTTATTATAAAATAAGGGTGTGAAATCATTAATTTCCCAAAATTATACCCTTCAATTCAAAAAATCATTTTATGCTAATGAAGTTCCCAAAATTTTGATAATTATAAGGAATATTCATTTATCTTGTAATGTGGCAAAGTGAAGTGAATTTCTACCAATTAAGCCCATTTTTTTATTACAATTCATCAAATGAGTTAACTAATATCATAAATTACCCATTTTCCATTTTTATTAAGCCTAAATATTCATTAAGGCCAAAATATTCAAAATTACAATTTTGCCCTTAAGGGTCCAAACTTTCATAATTTATCAAATCTAAGTCAAATGACTTTGAAATTTTTATATAACCCTACTGATAGGTCAATTAACACATTAGAGGAGAAAATGTGAATTTTCACAATATAATTCATATAATTATTTTTATGCAAAAATATGCATTTTCAAAGAAAATTTCAAAAGATGTAAATATGCATCTTTAAAGAAAATTCCAAAAGATGATCAGATAATTATTTTTATGCATAAATATGCATCTTTAAAGAAAATTTCAAAAGATGATCAGGACAAGTCCGAAAGGTTAATTAAGACATCAAAGGAGAGAATGTGAATTTTCACAATTTAATTTAATTCATATAACGGTTAATTAAGACATCAAAGGAGAGAATGTGAATTTCATGACTTTGAAATTTTTATGTAACCCTACTAATAGGTCAATTAAGACATCAGAGGAGAAATGTGAATTTTCACATTCTAATTAATTCATATAATTATTTTTATGCAAAAATATGCATTTTCAAAGAAAATTTCAAAAGATGTAAATATGCATCTTTAAAGAAAATTCCAAAAGATGATCAGCATATAATTATTTTTATGCAAAAATATGCATTTTCAAAGAAAATTTCAAAAGATAATCAAGAAAACTCTTAACCACTTGAAATTTTTATATGAGTTAGCCCTAGACCAGAAAGTCATTTGGCCAAACTTTCATAATTTTTTGTATTTTTTGTGATTTATTAAAATTAATTGAAATTTTGGGGACTTTAATAAAAATAAAATATTTTATATGTTGAAAAATAGGCTTTATATTTTTGGAAAATCTGTCTAAGGTCAGAGAACCCACAGAAATTTATTTTGTATTTTTTTGTTTTTTATTTCTTTTTTTAGAATTATTTAGGTGAAAATTCTATTTTTAAACCCTAAAAATCATTTTAAGGTTTAAAAATAAATATCTTTATTCTTAGAGNTCTTCTCCCCCAAACTTAAATTTTTTAAAAGATTAAGCATGAAAAAGTGAAAATACATGGTGAAAGAAAACAGTTAATACATAAAGAAAAGACTTACTTGTTGAATGTTTTGTTTTTGAAACTTAACTCTAAAATATTGCAGGTGCTAATATGAAAAGCTACAAGACTTAAATCATTAAATAGAACGTTATGTATATATATATATATATATATATATATATATATTGGTAGAAGGAGCATGAGATCGCTCCCTACATGTTGATAATGATGAAATTACAACAAAGGTTGGTTGAGAAGTCCCCAATCTAGAAAATAAAATACAAGGTTACTCATTCATAAGGGATATCCCAACCACAAAACTGACACCCAAATCAGGAAAGGAGAATATATATACATACAGCTATGTATATATATTTTCCAACAAACACAGACTGAAGAAATCAGAAAATACAAGTCAACCCCCAAACATAGCAAAACAGCTAAACACCAAGTAACAAACAAGTAGCACAGCCTCTATGGCAGACCAGGACAAATCATGGCCTCAAAAAATGTCCCAACATTCATTTTTGCGCTCTTAGGTAAGGAATTTTGAGTTTTTCCCCCTGAGTTAATAAGTAGAGAAGGGGGAGAGGATTGTGGAGACCTCAGGATGTTCAGCATTGGCACCCTCCATAGCCAGGAAATTTGCAAGTCTGTTAGCTTCCCTATACACAAATGAGAAATGAATCTTACTTTCAATGCTGAGCTTTTTAATTCTGTGAATCCATTGATTAATATTCCAAGGGGAAGACATATTAAAATTTAGAAGCTCCACCAGCAGGGAGGAGTCCACTTCAGCAACAATCCACTGCCACTTATTCTCCTTAGCAAATTTTAATGCTCAATATAGAGCAGCAACTTCAGTTTCGAAGGCATCTTCAACAATATAAGGGGTCTTATAGAAAAGCAAAGTATGCCCTGTGTGATCTCTAAAAATTCCCCCAATACCGCTCTCTTATTTGTGTAGCTTCCATCAATATTGATTTTAATGAAAGGGTAAGGAGGTCTCTCCCATCTAACCTTGATGATCTTAATATTATTAGCACTCATGGAAGTTATGGTCTGCAGGATCTTGGGGAACTTCTTCCAATTTATCAGCTTATTTAGGTAAGACAAGCAATTAGTCATCACCCTTGTAGCACTGGCCTCCCTCTCCTCATGTTTGGCCATGTTCCTAGCCATCCAGATGAACCAAGCAACAATGAAGGGGATTGACATGAGATTAATCTCTTTCCAATCTTTAATACAATATATAATGTTATCCCAACCAATATTTATCAGGTTGATATTCATTTGGGATGTCAATCTATTCTGAACCTCCTTAGCAAATTGGCACCTGAAGAGTAAATGATCCCTTAAATCCTGATCAAGCTTGCATAGATGGCATCTAGAAGGCCCTTTTAGGCTTTTTAGTTTCAGGATATCATCAGTAGGAAGTAGATTATTAAGAGCACTCCAAGAAAAGAATAGCATGGAAGGGGTAAGGTGTTTTTGTCAAGAGGAAACATTCTACTGGCAGGTATCCTAGCTGTACAAATAGTTCTGGATATCTTTTGAGATACTAGCTCTGGTCCTGTTCATCAAGTTAAGTTGATCATTGTTATTTCTGTCAAATTGGATAGCAGAAATGTAGCTGACAGACTGCTCCTTCAGTAAACTCCTCAAAAAGTCCTCAGACCAAACATTGCCAACCCAGCAGTGCTTGACTAGTAAATCCCCCTCCTTTTCATCCTGTAAATGTTCCAAATATTCAGTAAGACACCAGTTGTCTTTCCAAAAATTACTTTTCCCTTGGCCCAGCTCCCATCTTAGCAGCTTTTCAATGTCTTCTCTGGCCTTAAGCATCTGAATCCAAATTCTGGAGTCACCCACCTTCCTAGTGACCTCTCCAGGGTGAACAAATTTGCAATATTTGACCTGCCTGAAATTGGCCCATAAGCTTTCATTTTGTCAGAATTTAATCCAAAGCTTACACAGGCTAATGTGTTGCATCGGGTGCAAACCTTTAAATCCCAAACCACCAGCCTCCCATGGTTTATCCACTTTTTGCCAGCTTGCCCAAGCCACTTGTTTCCTGTTCCCAGCCCACAGAAACCTGTTGAAGGTTCTTTCCAGCATCAAAGAGGTATTTCTTTTCATTGTGGCCACTTGGAGAACATACAAAGGGATAGATTTAAGAATGCTCTTAAGGAGGGTGATCCTACCATCATTGGACAAATAGGAGTTAGACCACCCCTGAAGAGTAGAGGTTATCTTATCAATAACCTCATCAAATTGAATCAATTTTGTTCTTCCTCTAGTTAGGTGAATCCCCAAATATTTGAAAGGTAGGCTTAAGCTAGAGAAACTAGTGTAAGAGTGCATCCATTGCTTGGTAGGTAGATAGGCTCTTTTGCTGATCAAAATCTCACATTTGTCCTTGTTTACCTTTAGACCAGACACCTGTTGGAAGTGTTGAAGGCACTCCATAATGGACTTCGTAGCAGACTTAGAAGCCCTAGTAAACATCAGAATGTTATCTGCATAGATCAGATGGCTGATATCCATCTTAGCTCTATTATGATAAGAGTTTAAACTTTTCCTATTCTCCTTGCAATCAATCAGTCTAGAGAAGTAGTCCAAGACCAGGATAAAAATGGTGGGGGATAGAGGGTCCCCTTGCTTGAGCCCTCTAATAGCTTTAAAGAAACCATGAGCTTTACCATTTATAAAAACTGAGTTAATGTTATCCTCAAGCCATCTATTAATAATCTTACAACACTCCTTGGAAAAACCCCTAGTCTCCAAGCATTCAATAATGAAATCCCAGATCACCATGTCATAAGCCTTCTTTAAATCAAGCTTAAAAATGGCATTTCCCCCTCTGCAAGGTTTCTCCAAATAATGTAGAAGTTCTTGAGCCAGGAGGATGTTATCCCCAATGCTTCTGCCTTTCAAAAAAGCAGCTTGGTTAGTGCTGACAAGTTGAGGTAAAACAGGCTGAAGTCTGTGTACAATAATTTTACTTATAGTCTTGCTTATAACATTGTTTAGACTCAGAGTTCTGTAATGATTCCAGCTATCCTTGATAGAGGTCTTTGGAATGAAAACAATAGTAGAAGCACTGAAATAGTTAGGTAGTGAGTTTCTTTTGAAAAAGTGTTGGATAGCTTTGATCACCTCCACCTTGATAACATCCCATGCTTTCTTGTAGAAGTCTTCAGTAAACCTATCAGGTCTAGCAGATTTAGAACTGTCTATGGAATTCAATGCTATTTTAATCTCCTCCTCATCAGAAATATCATTCAAATGCAGATTGGCAGTGAACTTTTTGCTGTCAGCAAACAAATTGCTATCAATTTGCACTCTTTCACTATTGGTCCCATTCATTAGGTTGTGGCAATACTACACAACACTTTTTGCAATTTCCTCCTCTTGCCTGAGCCAAATACCATTTTTTTCTTTGATAGAGTGTATAGTGTTACATTTTCTCTGGTATTTAATGCAAGCATGGTAGAATTTAGTGTTTCTATCTCCTTCAGTAAATTTGGTTTTGACAGCCTTTTGTTAAAGGAATTGTTCTTGCCACTGAACAACATTTAAGACTCTCTCATTTGCCTCAAGAAGAACAACCTCATCAATCCTCCCTTTGCTATGCTCCTCCTCCAAATTAGTTACCTCCTTTTCAGCCTTATCTACAATCAGCAGGAGGTCTCCAAAAGTATTCCAGCTCCACTGTTTAAGAGTTTTGGCCACCTTCTTTTGATTAATCCACAGGTTGATGAAGGGGTTAGGATGAAGGTCATTCTTCCAATGTTCTTTAAAAATATTCAAGAAGTGTAAATGTTGAGACCACACATTCAGATATCTGAAAGAGCTTTTTTGGCTAGTCACCTTATTCCCTATAGTGATCAGTAGAGGCTTGTGGTCTGAGCCAGCAAGGCTTAAGTGAGTAATGGATGTCTGCAAAAACTTTTGGATCCAATTTTCATTGGCAAATACTCTATCCAAAATTTCCCACATGTCCTTCCTTCTCCAAGTAAAGGTAGGACCACTAAACCCCAGGTCAAATAACCTAGTTTTTTAGATATTATCATTAAAGAATGATATAGTGGTGGGGTTGGGAAGTCTGCCTCCCTTCCTCTCAGCAGAAGAGGAAATGCAATTGAAGTATCCTCCCACCAGCCATGCCTTATCAATTGAACCTTGGATAAGTTGCAGAGATTCCCACAGATCAATTCTAGCAACTTTAGAGCTACCTGCATAGACAAAAAAAGCAAAAACCTCCATGTCCATTAAGCTGAGATTCATATGTAATATTTGGGTATGATTAAGTAAGATAGAGCACTTCATTTCTTTCCTACAAAAAACTCAAATTTTGTTGCTGATTTTAGTGAACAGATTGAAGCCAGGGAAGAATTTTACAATTTTCAAAGTGTTGAGATGAACCATAGATTCCAAAATGGCTATGCACAAAAATTTATGTTTTTTATTTAGATATTTGAGTCTTTTTAAGGATAAGGGGTGGGCAATCCCCCTTATGTTCCAGCACAGCAGATTGATCATGGGGAGGGGGGAGAAGAATAAGGTTGGGACCTAGACCTAGTCCTCCCTCTTGTTTTGTTAGAGCCTATGTTTATTTGATTGATATGAACCTCCAAACTCTGAAGCTCCTTTCCTTTTCCAAGGTCTTGTCCTTCTGATTGGTAGTTCTTTTTCTTCTTAGTTTTTTGAATTTGCCAATCTAACTCCAGCTCTTTGTTCATTGCTTGTACCAATTTCTGGCTGGGGGAATCCACCACTAAACCCACCACTTGGCTCTTTACATTTCTAGGAGATAGGGAAGCAAGCATCACCTCCCCAACTGTCTCAACCTCTGATTGGATCTCCAATTTCTTTTCTTTTGTAGATATCTGACCAGCAACATTTCTAACATTTCCAACTGTCCCTGCAACACAGGAGAGATCCTTTTGGATGAGAGACTCATCTGTCCCTGCAACAGTAGAAGTCTTCTTGTGCACTTCTTTACTTCCAACTTCCTGGAGATTGATGTTGGCATCAGCCAACTCCTGCTGAGGTTGTTCGTAAACCCTTCTTATGGNTAGAGGCTTGTGGTCTGAGCCAGCAAGGCTTAAGTGAGTAATGGATGTCTGCAAAAACTTTTGGATCCAATTTTCATTGGCAAATACTCTATCCAAAANATATATATATATATATATATATATATATATATATATATATATATATATATATATATATCCAAATGAAAGCATAAATGGTCCCATGAAATCTAATCCCCACACATAAAAAATTACAACTTCTAATGTGTAATTAAGAGGCATTTTATTTCTTTTAGAAATATTTCCTACTCGCTCACATCAATCACATGTTTTAACATACTCATTAACATCTCTAAAAAGAATAAACCAATAAATCCAGCTTGCAAAATTTTATATGTAGTTCTATCAGTTCCAAAATGTCCTCCAAATTTAGAATCATTACATCGTTCAATTATTTGTTCAGTTTCTTCGTAAGGTACACAAATTCTAATGATCGAATCTTTATACTGTTTATATAAATATGGTTCATCCCAAAAATAGAATCTTGCATCTTGAATAAATTTCTTTAATGGTTGATTCTATATATTAGGTGGTAGAATATCTCTCACAATATAATTTACTATATCAGCATACCATTGTATATTCGTTATATCAATATTATACAATTGTTCATCAGAGAAAGTTTCTAAAATTTCATTTACAAAATAAGTTAATATTTCTTATTCTAGTCTAAATAAATGATCAGCTATTTGATTATCAGTTCCCTTTCTATCTACTACCACAAAATCGAACTCTTGCAGCATAAGTATTCATCTAATTAATCACGATTTAGCATCCTTCTTATGCATCAAATATTTGATAACAGAATGGTTTGTATGCACTATACATTTAGCTCCAATTAAGTAAGCTCTAAACTTATCGAAGGAATAAACAATAACTAATAACTCTCTTTCAGTAGTGGTGTAATTAATTTGAGCATCATTTAGAGTTTAACTAGAATAATATATTACTTTAAAAACTTTGTCATACCTTTGCCCTAAAACAAGTCCAATAGCATGACCATTAGCATCACGCATTATTTCAAATGATTTCTCCCAATTAGGTGGAACTTTATAGTAGTAGGGATTAATTTTTCTTTCAATAATTCAAATTTTTTTATGCATTCCTCATTAAAATTAAATTTCATATTCTTTTCTAAAAGTTGACATAATGGCTTAGTAATTTTTGAAAATTTTCTTATATAACGCCTGTAGAAACCAGCATGTCCTAGAAAACTACTTACCCCTCTAACCATAGTAGGAGGCGGTAATTTTGAAATAACTTGATTTTTTTGTTGGATCTACTTCCATGTCATTTTCAAAAATTTTATACCCAATTACAATTTCTCCTACAATCATAAATTGACATTTTTCCCAATTTAGTACTAACTTGATTTTTTCACATAGTTCCATTTTTTTTCTAAATTATTTAAGCAAAATTCAGAAGAAGCCGAATATAAAAAAAAACATCCATAAATACTTCCATTCCATGTTCAACTAAATTACAAAAAATGACATCATACATCTTTGAAATGTCTCATGTGTGTTACATAGTCATAAAAATTGACTCAGAAGATATAATAACCTGCAATATAGATGAATCTGCTAAAAACACATATTTTAAATGAGCGGGTAATACTTTCAGTTGAAGTTTAGGTGGTTCAATACTGTAAGGAATAAGATTTTTATTATCATTTTTTGCATGGTCCAAAATTTCAAATTTGTCCTGAACATAATCTAAATTCTTGTTTTTAATTTTATTCTCATTCTCATAATTCTATTCTTGCCTTTGTTTTTTCTTCAAACTTTCCTTAAATTGCTCATTTCTTATATAATCGGTAACTTCATTCTAAAACATTCATTATCTTTTTCTATCTCAGGATTTTTAATAGCTTTTGTTATATTAAATGTTACATCTTGATCATTGACTTTCATTATTAATTATCCCTTTTGGATATTTATCACAGATCTCCCTATTGCAAGGAATGGCCTCCCCAAAATAATAGGAATCTCTTTATCTTCCTTCATATCTTATATAATAAAGTCTACAATAAAAATAAATTTATCCACTTTCACTAATAGATATTCTATAACTCCATTAGGATAAGTTATTAATAGATCAGTTAACTGAAGAGTTATAGTAGTAGGAGAAATCACTCCTAAATCTAAACATTTAAAAATTGATAGAGGCATAAGACTAAAACTAGCTCCTAGATCACATAAGGCTTTTCCAAAAAAATTCTCACCAATAACACTAGGTATAGTAAAATTACCAGTATCTTTTAACTGTTCAGGAAGCTTTTTCTAAATAATTGCACTACACTCTTCACTGAGTGCAATGGTCTTGTGATCTGCAATCCTCCTCTTCTTGTTTAGTATATCCTTCATAATTTCACATAACTTGGCATTTGCTCCAAAGCCTCAAGAAAAAGAATATTTATCGTTAATTTTTTAAGAATTTTCAAAAATTTTATAATTTTTTTATCTTTAGTCTTCTACTTCAATCATTGAGGAAACGAAAGTGGTAGTTTTTCTAAAGAAATTTTTATTGAATTATTTTCATCATTGTCATTAATTTCCATCTTCTCCTTCTCAACTTCAGTTTCTCTTTGGATTCTTTTCTCCACTTTTTTTTCACTTTGTAATTGAATAACTTTAATTTTCTCCTTATTCTGATCTTTTGGATTAACTTCAACAGTGCTAGGAAGAGTTCCTGAAGGTCTGTTACTAAGTGCAGTAGCAATATGTCCTAATTGATTTTCAATATTCCTAATTGCAACCTCTTTGATTTTGTACTTGATTTCCCATGTTCAACATCACTTCTTCCATAGTCAAGTTCTTCTCCTTAACTTATGAGTTGCTGTTAAATCCAAGAGGAAAATAAGGTTTATATTTTGGATTCCCTTGGATATTTGAATTTCCTAAGGGGTTCACTAAATTGTTATAATCATTCCAACAAAGATTAGGGTGATTTTTCCATCAAAGATTATAATAATTTGAATAGGGATTTATATTTCTATTATTTATAGCATTCAAAGTTTCATAAGATGATTGGGTATCAATTATCTTTACTAGTGAATTTTCCTCTAATACTGGTGGTATTTGAGAATGGATCTCTCCAATTCGATCAATCTTCTTTGATATAGCGTCAATTTGAGATGCCAAAATACACATTGCATCAAAATCATGAATACTAACTATTCTCCTTGGATTTACTCATTTAGAGTGCCATTCAAAATTATTATTAGCCATCTCCTCTATTAAAGAATATGCTTCATCTAAAGGTTTTGACATTAATAGTCCACTTGCAACAAAATCTTATAATAGATCTTAGCCTACTAATCCATTGTAAAAAGTTTGAATTATTAACCAATCTGGTAAAGCATGGTGTGGACAGCTCCTAACGAGATCTTTAAGCCTTTCCTAAGCTTCTTATATTGATTTTCATTCGAACTAACAGAAAGATGTAATATTTTTTCTAGGCTTAGCAATTTTCAAGGGTGGAAAATATTTAACTATAAATTTTTATGATAGTTCTCCCCGAGTTTTGATAGATCCAGATGCTAATGAATTTAACCCAACTTTAGCTTTGTCCCTTAATGAAAAAGAAAAAAGTCTAAGTCTGACAGCATCATTAGCACTATATCATATTTAAAAGTAGCACATATTTCAAGAAAACTAGCTAGATGTAAGTTAGGATCTTAAGTAGGTGCTTCTCCAAACTAACTATTTTGTGTCATTTATATAGTAGCAGGTTTAAGCTCAAATGAATTAGCAAAGGATTTTTAATAGTCAAGTGAAGTTCATTTGTTGTAGGATTAGCATAATCTTTTAACTGTTTTTGTCGATTTTCATTTATTTGATTATCTAAGTTATTCTCCATTTTGTTCAAGTTTCTAATTTCTTTTTATAGTTTCCAAACTTTTCTAAAAGTACATTCTAATTCTGAATCGCAAGGTACTAAACCTTCAGATCTAATGCAACGAATAAATAAATATAATGAGCAAAAAATTCTTAATATACTCTTAAATTTCAAAAAAAATATTTTTTAATGATTTTTTATTTCTTAAATTTTTTTGTATTATATCTTATTTACCTTATCTCTAAATTTCCTAATTTACCAAATCTACCAAATCTATTTAATAAGGTAACGGTGCCGAAAACTTGATCCTGAAATTATGAATGTGTAAAATTAACAAAGTTGACTCTGCTTTGCAGCGATGCCAAAAACTTGATTCATTATTTATGAATAAGAAATTAAAGTAAATTATGTTGGGATTCTATGCAAATATATGTATCGTTATCAAGTAATACAGGACTTTCTGATTATCGATCCCATGAGGAAGGTGTAAATTTGTAATGAAATTTTAAATCAATAAACTCACAATGATAAAGAAAATCTACTACACTAAATTTCAAATGTTTAGGAAGCTAACATGATTAAATTACCAACTACAAGTAAAATTGTAAAGCAAAGCTAAGCAGTAACTACCAAACTATATTTTTGTGACGAAGTTATCAAATATGAGAAAGAATATTTCCCACTATAATGAGTTTTTGGTTAAATGAGAAAGATAAATGATTTTAATTTGTCCTGTGCAAAATAGGAGCCATTTTAATTCTCTACCTCCAGTCAAGTATTATAGACAATCGTTGGCTAATCTTAGGTTTAGTCTGTAAATCTCTGGTTAGGCTGGGAGGATACTGACTCTCACTCTAGAGCTCCCACTTCCCTTCCCCTAAAGGCTAACTCTCGCTTTAGTTTATAAGCACTAAGACCAAATTGGGGATTTTAGTCTGCCACCCTAGAATCTCCAATTCTTCAGCCAATAATATATATTTCCCTATTTATTTGTACCCAATTCCATGAATGAAACACTCCTTCATGGAATCGAATGTGATTCTCACTTTGTTGTGGAACTCAAACTCCATTTCTTGGATAGTATGTTTCACAACATATGTTAACATTTCAATTGGATAAATCAAAAAGCAAATTAAGAACAAAGTGAAAAAATCATCATAATTTATTTTATATTTTAAAATTGGCACATCCAAATTATCTCATCATTTCACCATATCTCAGAGTAGGGAAAAAGACAAAGAAAACTACTCAGACTTCATGAGAAAGATACGTCAAAATATGAATTTCATAAATAAAATAAAGTTTATATAATAATAATAAAGAAACACCACTTATCTTTAACTCTTTCTTAAAGCAAATCCCTTGTAGCTCCTCTTGAACTCTTTCTCTCTTTACAAGACTCTTGATTCTCTCTTCAAAGATGTAAGGAAGAAGAAGTCTCTCACTTCTCTCTATCTCTCCAATAAATCTTAGGAGAAATCACACTTAGACTCACCACACTACACAATACACACAATAGAACACTAAAGGAAACTCAATGACACACTAGCAGACTCCTTTTTCTAATCAATTTCTGCTCTAAATAGAGCATAATGTCGATTTTATAAGAGATGTATCAAATAAATCTACAAAAAGCATCTAAATTTATTGAATCTTCTAGATTTTTGCACTGCACTGACTTCAGCATTGTCGGCGCCCGTGTCCCAAATTAAATTTGTTCTCTATCAAATGCCACCGTCGGCGTCCATGATGGCGCTGTCAGCGCTGAGTATTTCTATCTAAAATGCTATTTTAACTCCAAATTCCATCCTTTTTGCTACAAGTGCTAAAAATCATCAACCTGCAATAAAACATGAAAAGTACCTTCCTTTAAAACACAATATCACAAAAAATGAGTATAAAATATAGGTCTAAAAATGCATATATTTTTTGTGCATCAGCTATCCTGAAATTTGGCTTTAATTTCAAGAAGAAAATTATCAAGTGTTTCATCCTGCCAATTATTATTATATAGGGCATACATTTTCTTTACATCATCCTATAAATAGCATGGAAGATAAGAGTGCTTATGTCACAACAAGTGACAAACTCAGAGCCTAAGGCGAGTAAGGGCTTAAATTGCATAGCATAATTGTGCAAAGGCTTAAAGATGAGTTGAGGATTTATGTCACACTAGGCGGACGACCTCGAAGTCGTATGGCTTGTTGCATAATTCTAAGGAAAATTACTGTTGTAGATCCACTTGTCTTGCTACCCATAGTGCTAGCTCCAAGTTCCTCATCGAGGTAGCAATCCTAATGTATAAGGTTCAAAAGGTTTATCCACATGCATATTGTAAAGTTTTGGTTTGTTTTGTTCAAATGTCTTATTTGAGGGTGGGGGGTTAAAGTTGATTAGAGAGACACTAGTTATGATCCCATGATTCCTTCATTCTGGTACTACTACTTTCTCTTGAATTTACTTAGTTTAAATGAGTTGTTAAGCTCATTCAAATTGGTGAGATCTTATTAGCAACCGTGGGTTGCCTCATCGTAGGGACTCCAAAAAATTTAAAAGGACGTGTCATGAAGTTATGTTATCTTTTTTTGTTTAGGTTTTAAAAATGTTGTTTAACTTTTAAAAAAGTTGATTGATTTTGAAAAAGTTTTTTTATATTTTGACATTACATGAAAATTTGTTTCAAGTTTTGCAAAGTAATGTAAATAGGTAAGAAAGTGTTGTAAAGTAAATGAAAAAAAAATCGTTGTAAATGCGTAACTATAAACTTCTCACAATCTCACTGAAAGATTAGCTTTCACAGTATATATAATTTTGCAAGAAAGAAAACAGGGAAGAAATGCTTCAAGCTAGCCCTACCAGGTTTTAGGTCACAACCTAATGGTTCCCTAGAACTTTTAATGGATGATTTTCTTGAACAAAGTATAATATGTTCATTTTTTCTTCAAAATATCCAAAAGATCGTAAACGGATCATGAACCCAAGAAACCTTTAGAATCCTTTGAAACTTTTCAAGTTCATTTGAACTTATTTCTTATTCAAGTAATCATCCAAAGTTAAATTTAGGGTTTGGTTGACTAAGCTAATCTATGTTCAGTGAACCTGATGTTTTAAACATCTCATGAGAGGGGTACTATTTAATCATTCAATGTTTCAATTAAAAGTTATATAAGTGGTTTCCCTTGAGGGGGGGGGGGG
>JXCR01110359.1:15318-31966 GCA_002079205.1 Phalaenopsis hybrid cultivar | reverse complement strand
GGGGGGGGGGGGGGGGGGAAGATTAGGTTATTTAGTACTTCATGGCTACAATTAAAGCTGGGCTTGTAGTGTTTGCAAAATGTTCATAATTAGTTATGTCTTTTTCCTAAATCTCATTAAGCAAATCCAAATGAAGCTTAGTTCACTACTAAGCCCTTAAGGCTTATAGGTGGATAAATTTAGAACTCTTAGAGATATTAAATTATGTGGTATCTTTAATATTTATTAATGATTATCCTATCACTCAAAGCTTAACTAGGGGTCTTAAATTAATAAGTTATCATTTTCCAAAATCAAACCTCTCACCTTAGAATCACTTAATTCAAACTTCCCATTTATAATAGTTAAGGAAAATTATAATTATACCCTTATTGTAGAAAAGTGAGGCATTCGTTTCTACCATTTAATATCTCGTGTTTCAATCATCCAAAGGAGTTCATTTTGGTCAAAATTACCCTTTTACCCTTTTAATCAATCCTAATTAATTAAGGCACAAAAATTCAAAATTACCATTTAGCCCGGCTCTCCACTTCATAACTCATTAAATATAACTCAAATGACTTTCAAATTTATATAGTACCCCACTCATGGATTAAATAAAATATTAGAGAAGAAAATTGTAATTTTCTTTTTCTTATTTAATTTTTAATAATTAAATTTTCAAGAAATAGGGATTTTCAAAGTTAAAGTCGTTTAATCAATCAAAACAAACTACATGTCCTTAGCAAAATTATTGGAGGTTCACCTCGGTAGAGGACCACTAGGAGAAATTTTCATGATTTTTTGGATTTTATTTTAATTATTGTAATTATTTAATGATTTTGAGTATTAATTAAATATGAAATATAATTTAAGTTGAAACTTAACTTCTATAATTTTCTTAAATTTCTCCGAGTCTAGAGAACTTAAAAAAACAAATTTCATATTTTTCTTATTTATATTTTATTTATTTTATTTATTTTATTTATTTTAGTGCAAAATTATAGGACATTCATTTTTAAGCCTTAAAACATCTATAACATTATTTAGAAAATTATAAAATTTATTTTAATTGCTCTCAAGTAACCAGGGAACCAATTGTAAAATTTTGGGCATTTTTCAATTTTTTTTTATTTTTATCATTTTTTAATTATTTTTAATTATTTAAAATTTGAAATATACCTTAAAAATAAAATATTTTTTTTAGTCTCCATCTTTTTTCTCTTAAGTTGCCCTAGACACAAGGGACTCCCAAAACTATTTTTGTAATTTTCTAAATTATATTTTAATTATTACAATTGTTTTAGTGCAAAAATGCCATTTGACTTAGAAAATCTAATTTAGTGGAAAATATACTTCAAATGAGTTCCAAATTCTTACATTGAGTTAAATTGGTCATTTTTTATAGTGTGAGCCTAATTTTGTAATTTTTCCATCTATATTTTATCTATTTAATTTTTTTATATTTTAAGGTCGTAATTACATAAAGTGACTTGTTTAATTATTTAAATCCAATTTACATTTTTTCTAGGGTCCTCTAATCACAATAAACCTATCAAAACAAATTTTATATTTTACTGACTTTTATTGTAATTTTTATAATTTTTTAAATATGGAGAGGTGATTTATTTTGAAAATTAGGGATTCCAATTACACGTGTTCTCTAACACACGTGTTCTCTAAGTTCAGAAAAATCAGGTAACACTCTTAATGATGGGGAGGGGGTGTAAACCCCAAAATGCTTAAGCCATGATGATTAGTATTTAATAAGTTATAATTTAATTAACTTTTTTATTAGTAACTTATGTCAAAATAAGTTACTATCATTTTATTAGTAACTTTTTCACTAAGAAAGAGGGTATTTTTTTATCATTTTTCTACGCAAAGTTATGGATTTTATAAGTTCTGTGAATTAAAGAAATCATTTAAATCCTATTTTTCTATTTATCCAACTCAACTCCACCTGAAAACGTGACGGCTCTAAAATGCTACGACACGCTCCGCCATTTGACTCGGCTGCGATGTGGCCTACGCTTTATGTTTCATCGATCCAACTGACAAATTTGATATGTCTATCAAAATCATGTGTGATCAAACGGCTCCTGCTCATTGTCCCAATGGCCCTAAACCATAAACAGTTCATTTTATAAAATTAATTTCTCACTCAAGTATGAACGAAATCACATGAGGTTTTTTTTCTAAAGCTTTGTCTACTCAAGAAGAACCTATCTATACTGTTAATCATGTATGAAATGCAACTTTTCTTCATAAAGGACCAAACCTAGCTTGATCTGGGGGAAAATGGTCCATACCTTAGTCCAAGAAGTGTAGCCTGAATTAGATTTGTTATTGAGCTTCGTTGTGAGCTGGTAAACCTCCTCCAAGTGTCAATTTGAATTGAGATTTAGTCCAAGTAAGAATTTGACTAGAGGGTGAAGAGTGCTCAAAATGATGGGGCTTTGGTTGGGGAAGAATTCGTTGGCTCTAGTGAAGCTTATGAGATAGTTAATTTGGAGCTTGGATGTACTTAGTGTATGACCGTGAAAACCTGTGAATTTTAGTGATGAAATTAGGTTTTTATAGCAGAGATGAGGGGCTAAAAATGATTGTGATTGGCTTCTTAGGATTGCAACAAGGTTATGTTATATTTTAGCAGAGTTTTGTTAAGGTTTTGATCGTCATCCCCTCTTGGTCGTGGAGTGGTGCTTCTTATAGCCAAAACCATGACGGCCACCAGGGCAAGCCAGGGTGGCTAGGAGGCCACTTAGGTTGAAGGAAGAAGCGCTTTAGTGGTCAATGGGGCTTATCCAGCTCAGATGGCTTCAATTTCAGGTTTTCCCCAATTGGGGCTTCTCTACCATGGTGTTTTCTGGCGGTTTTGGTGGGTGTCTAGCCAGGGTTAGGTCACTTATGGTCTCAGGGAAGCTAGGGAGGTTTAGTGGTGCAATCAATTTGGTTTAATGGTGGCTCTAAGGTGGAAATCTGAAGTGGAATTAAACTTTTAACAAATTGGGCTAGGATGGGTTCAACCCGTTGCTCAAGTGGCTAGGCTCATGCCCAAGGTGATTAAGGTTTGAGAGAGCTTAGATGGCTGGCTTGATATTGAAGAAGAATTTTAATTTTTCATGAAAGAGGTAAGTCTAAGTAAAGGAAGGATAGGGAGTGGTCACCTCCCCAAGCCATTTTTGGAAAGAATTGACTTTAAAATGACCATGTATGGCTCCATGGGACATGTCATGCCATGTAAGGTGCAATGGTGGTATTTCATGAGAATGGAATTTGGGATTTTGTGAATTTTCAAATGCAAATTTTCAATATGTCCAATTAGGATAAATTTTGATGTATTTGTATGGTATGCTCCATATGATGCCATGCTTAAATGTTCTCAATGCCATAAGATGATGGAGAAGGAATTTTTGTCATGTGGGCTCAATTTTGGGCCTTTAGCATTTATAAAATGAGCTTTTGAATATGCATATGAGTATGGACTTTTAAACATGCATGATGGACTTAAATTTTAAAATTGATCATGTGTTAATCAATTTGATTTGAATATAATTGAAATTGGATTTAGACATAATGAAATTTGATGTGTGATGTGAATTTGAACTTTGGGGGACTTGATTGGCCATGGAGGTCAATTTGGGGCTAATGGATTTGCATTTGAAATTAAGACTTGGAATTGGGTTCAATTGGGCTTTAATTTGGTTTCAATTGGATTTGTAGATAGTGAATTTGAGTTTAGTTTTGAAATTGAAGAAATTTTAGATTAATTTGTGGAAATTGGAGGTGATTAGGGGACATTAAGCACTTAGGGGTAATTTGGGGATTTTGGTCAAAATGGATAAATTTTGTCCAATTAGACCCAATGGATGGTCAAGATAAGGTCTTAGGGGTGCTTGAAATGATTTTTAAGGTTTTGAGAAATTTTGGGCCAATATGGGTATTTTTGTAATTTTGACAAATTTGGGGGGTATTTTTGTAAATATGATAATTTTGGAGTATTTGGAGTAATTTGGATGGTATGAAATGACTTAAAATGATTTTTGAACAAAATTGAGGGATTTGGGTCAACCTTGAATTTTTAGGGTTCTAGGGGCAATTTGGTAATTTTGGAGAAGTTTAGGGCTAAAAGAAAAATTTTAAAACTTGAAATTTGGGTAGGTTTGAGGATTGATGGAAATGCTGATCATACAATTACTGTCATGGTGCCATGAGAGCAGAGAAACCCCACTTTGGATCCTCCATTTGTTGTTTCTATCTACCCTAACCAAAGACTAAGGGTTTGGGGGACCACCCACTTGAGTCTCCAAAGAGGCAAGGGAACCAAACCAACATTTGTAGGTTAGGGTTCAAGGTTGAAAGTGGAAGTGTGAAGGGCAAGTGTGTGTATACTAGACCAAGCCATATCCCCCAAGGTCAACCCTATGGTCAGATAGTCCTATGGGGAACCCCTCTTAAGTTTCCTTATATTAGTTCCATCCTACTATATGCTAGAGGTTAGAACTACCTTGTGGAACTCCTAGAAGAGAAAAGAAGCATTTGGAATTTCTAATGGTGAGGGCTGCATCATTAGCCTTCTAGGATAGTCAACAAGAAAGTCCTATGGCTAGATCTTAGGCTTCTAATGAAGAAAGACTAGACCTCAAAAAAAAGTGAGGTCAATAATATCCCCTTTAATATTAATGATGATGATGATGAGGGAGAGGATTAGACTTTATTTACTGTTTTGTAGTAGTTATGTTTTCAAATCTTTCTCATTATGGACTATTGATGTATGTTTTATTGCTCTACTTTTATTTGTAATGCTACATTTGCTATTGCTTGATTAGTTTGCTTGTGTGTTAGAGTAGTCTTTTGCATTGCAAATTTCATGATATACATGTTCTGATTTAGATTGTCTACAACTCAACACCTATTTTTATTAATTGTACATGTATTGTTCTCTTGCTTAGAACTTTTAAATTTTTATTTCTCTTTTTTCATGCTTTTTATATACAATACTGCTTTAAACTAATTAAAATTTTAAGTTTGGGGGAAGGGAAGGGAGAATTTTTTTTTAAACTAAACATTTTTTTACTAAGTAAAATATATTTTCAAAAATTATTTTTAACATAACCTGTGGTTTGGGTTAGCTTTAGATAACTATATTTTTTATTTTATAAATAATATAGTAGACTTAAGTACAAATTTTTAATTATAAAGGTTAGTTCCGTATTTGAGATATTTAGTATATAAGTACAAGATTATGTTTTTACTATTTAAAGTAAATACAAAATTGTATTTTTTTAAAATATTAAGGAATTTATATTTCTCATCTTTAAAAAGGAAAGAATTGAGACTTTATGAAAAAAATCTTTTTAAAGTTAATCTAAATTTTTTTAGCAACGATATGTGGGAAGTGTTTAATTTTAAGAAGATGATGGTGAAGTTCAATATCATTTAAGTTTATCTAGATATAGTAGCCCTCACATGATATGAAAAGAAAAAGAATTGAATGAAAATGATCCAATTAAAAAAAATAATAATAAGAGAATAATATGTGAGGAGAAGCTTGAGGAGATGACTAATAAAAAATTGGTTTCTCTTGAATCATCTTGAGGAAACAGACTTATTTGCATTTTNACGTCTAATTAGTCTTTTTAAACAATAATATTCATTCTTAAATATCCTACAAACAAATTTTTTTACAAAAAAGTACAAAAACAACTTATATATATGAAATTCTAAATTCTTACAAACACATATTTTTAATCCCACTAACACATACATAAAGCAAACCACATTATAATTCAACATCAAAATCAAGCTACAACACTAGAATTCTAAAAAATAAACTATACATACATTTAAAGTGATAGGAGTTTCAAGGCAAAGCAAATCCAACACAATTACATTAAAAAAATAATTAATTTTAAATAATAGAAAGTCTAACTTCTTCAATTACTCCTCCTTATCTTCGATACAGTCTCCTCCACTAATATCTCCCATAAACTGGTAATGCATTTACAAATTGTAGAATGGTCGGTACGGGAATTGATCAGTCAAATTTTCATCAATCCAATCATTCTTCTTGAACATCTACACCAAACTTGCTTCAATCCGTCTAGTATGATCAAAGTGTTCCTTCATCCTCCAATCTAAGTGATCAAAAAGGTATGTAAGATTTCCTATCGCATTTATGACATTCTGAAGTTCTCTTTTTATCTTCTTTATTTTCTTCTCAAAAACTTGTGAACTTCCAACTGTACAGGGCATTAAAGGGTGTCAAAGCAAGTGATGATTGATCCAAGATAATGTCCAATGCTTCATTTCCATTCCCGATATAGTTTACATCAATAAGATCCATGGGCTCCCAGGGTAATAACACTTTCTCCCAATTCATATGGTGTTTGAGATTGAATGCAAAGTAAGAAGATCACAAAAAGATGCCCCAGTCTGTATATAGGCCCATTTATTATAATAAAAAAAATAGATTTAACAATAATTGATCCTACATTAATGGGTTTTCCCATTTGAATGCAATATTTTAAAATTGCACTTTCCTTTGTAACTTTACTAATTCTCGTTGTACAAAGTAGTTTTGCAGAAATGAAGAAATGTCATTATTTATATATCAGATTTAATCATGAAGCAGAGAAACTAACATACCCCTCATCTTTAATTTCCCAATTATCAATTTCATTCGTCAGAAATCAATATACATCATACATCAAATCCTTAAATGGAATAAAGTACACATAGTGACAAATTGACATGCTTTCTATCATAAACATATCATTAATTTGTGATGGAGTAAACAGTACGCCCTTACCTCCAATGAAGATGACTCCTTGGTTAATTCCATGAAGATTAACATAGAATTCTTTTACCACTAGAATAACTACTGCAGCGATAGTGTAGCATAGAACTTCCCAACGTCTCTGTACTATGATTTTCTCAATTTGCAAACTTGGATTACACAATCCATGATTGACAAAGCCTCTCTCCTTGATAAGTCTCTTTTTCGGGATGACTTTGTCATATAATTTATGCACGTCAAAAATAATGAGCTTTCTTCAATTGAAAATCTAATAACTTAAAGTGTTTCTAGAGTTGGAAGCCATGGATTTTGAAATTTGGAACTATCTGGTTGTCTAAAATGGTGTTCATGCCTTTAAAACGACCTTTAGGCAATTAATTTGAAGCAAAGTCTCGCCAAAGTATGCCAAAAACTCACTGAAGTACTGAAACTGTACTGGGAACTATCGGCACCCCAGCTGGTGTCATTGGCGCCATGGCTCTGTAAAATGGCACCGTCCGCGCCCATGCTGGCGCAGTCGGCGCCAGACCCAAAATTGTGTCCATTTCATTTTTTGTTCAATTCATTCCCAAGTTTTCATCTAATACCAATATTTGTCTTAATTTATGATATACAAGATTATGTAGGATTCTAAGGTATTATTATCTCTTAATACATTATAACATATATAAAACAAAATATGAAGATATGTATATATATATATATAGATATATATATATATATATATATATATGGGCTGCTTCTAATAAAGAGCTTGGTTTAACATCGTCAGCTCGACGCACCAATGTTTATTCAGAATGACTCAACATTAAGATTTCTTTAAATTGTGGCATGTACTCTTCATAATAAAGTTTCAATCGATGCCCATTAATTTTAAATATCTTTTCATTTTTAGAATCTTTAATAACAACAATTCCATAATGATAGACTTTGATCATATTGAATGGTCCTAAACATCTAGATTTCAATTTTCCTAGAAATAATCTCAGTCTAGTATTATGTAATAGAACTTGTTCGGGTTCAAGTATTTTTCTTATAATCCTCTGATCATGCCATATTTTCATTTTCTCTTTATTGATTTTTGCATTATCCTATGTTCATTTCTAATATTTTCAAGTTCATTGAGTAGCAATGATCTTTTCTCACCAGCATCCTTTAGATTAAAATTGAATTCTTTAATAGCCCAAAATGCTTTATGTTCCAACTTTACTGGTAAGTGGTATGTTTTACCAAAAATAAATCTATATGGGGACATTCCAATAGGAGTCTTATAGGCAACTGTATGCCCATAATACAGTATCTAATCTAGCAGACCAATCCAATTTATCAGAATTTTCAACTTTTCTAAAATTCACTTTATTTCACTATTTGTTATCTCTACAAGGCCGCTAGTTTGAGGATGATAAGTAGTATATAATCTATGCATAATATTATAATTTGTAATCAATTTCTCGATCCTCTTATTCCTAAAATGAGATCCTCCATCAGTAATAATCACTCTCGGCATTCCATATCTTATAAAAATATTTTTTTAAAAAAATTTTGAAACACTTCGAGCATCACATTTAGGTACAACAATAGCTTCAATCCATTNTAAAAGAAAGTTCTTTTAAAGTTAATTTCCTAAATTTTATTTCTTATCTTTCATTTCCTTGTGAAATCGATAATGAGAGTTTAAAAGAAAATTCTATATTACTTGAAAGGATTCATATACTTGCACAATACTGCTGACCTCACTTTTGTTTGAGGTCTAGTTTTTTCCTCTTTAGTAGCCTAGGGTCTAGCCATAGGACTTTCCTGTTGACTATTCTTAGAGGACTAGAAAGGAACCCTCACCTTTAGAAATTCTAAACACTTCCTTACTCAACTTGAAGTTCCACATATTGGTCCTAACCTCTAGCACTTAGTTGGTGGGGTCAGTATTGGAGAGCTCAAGGTGAGTCCCCATAGGATTAGCTAGCTTTAAGGTAAACCCTATGTTGGTGTGGTCTTGGTCAGTATCACACACAAACTTGTACATTACACTTCCACTCACATCCTTAAGCCCAAACCTACCTAACTTTAATCCCTTGACCCTTTGGGAGACTCATGTAGATGGCCCCCTAGACCCGCTAGCCCTAGGTTAGAGTTTAGCTAAGACCAGTACATGAAGGACCGAAAGTAGGGAATTTTATTGGTCCATGGCTCATGTAGGGTGATTGACACACCAATTTTACCAAAATACCAAACTTAGTCTTTTGCACCTAAATCCACCCAACTTACCAAATTGTCCTTGAAACTTCAAAATTACCCAAAATACCCAAATTTATCAAAAAATTATCTCGAACCATTTGAATCTACCCAAATTACCTAACACTCCCCATAATATCCAAAATTACCCAAAATACCCCTCATTTTGCCAAAATTACCAAAATACCCTTGGAGACTCAAATTGTTCCAAAACCTTCAAAATCACTTTAAATGTCCCCAAAATCAATTTGAACCATTCCATGGAGCTCAATTTGACCAATTTGACCTATTTTGACCAAAAGCCACAAATTGTCTTCAAAGGCCAAAATACCCCAATTCACCCCCAATGTCCACCAATTTTAACCCAATTCTCCCCAAATTCAATTCTAAACTCAAATTAATCATGTACAAGCTTGATTTAAACTAAACACAAGTCTAGTTGAACCACATTTGAATCCAATTTCAACCCAAATCAAAAATCCCCAATTTGACTTATAATCAAAATCTCACTTAACTGAAACCCAAATATATCCAATTGCCTCAATTCCAAATCACAAACTCTTAAAAACACTCCACAATATCAAATTGAGCCTTAAATTGGCCTTTATAAAGCCTCAATTTCACTAGAAGTCAACTTGGACCAAAACTCCCAATTTTGCCCCAAATTGGCCAGGTCCCCAAATTCAACCAAATTGAACCCCATAACCCCAAAAATTTCATTCAATTTCTATCTAAAACTCTTCATGACAATCTTGAGGACCAATTAGAACCATCAATTGGGCCTTGGCTAAACCCTAGCTCAACTTAAACCCAAGACTAACCCAACACCCCCAAAATCAACCGAATGTCCAAATTTCACCAAATTAAACCTCCAAATCAATTCAAAATCACTCAAAATCTTTTGCAAACTCTTGGGGAAAATCATCTATATTAAGTTGATCAATCAATTGAGTCCAATGTTATGTTTAGCCCAAGCCAAACCCAACTTAAAGCCAATTTGACCCAATTTGAACCCATGCACAGAAATTGACCAAGCCATGCCAAATTGATCAAACTAAAGCCTCTACAGCCACCTTCTAGACCCTAGTGACCAGGCTAGACTCACCTAGCCCACCCTACATGGCCTATGGACCAATGATCTCTTAATTTAAGGGATCTTATACCATTTTTGGCCTAACTCAAAATATCTTTTCCATCATGCCTTATCATTAGTGTTCAACTATCATTAAGCACTCCCTAGCCTCCCTGAGCCCAAAAGTTACTAAACTTTGGCCAACCACCACCTCAGCCACCAAACATAGCCTTTCCATGGGAGCCTGAAATGTCAAAACACAAATTTAAACCTCCTTGAGTTGGCTAAGTCCCATTGGCAATTAGTGCCTTTCTTCCCTCCACCTCAGCAAGCTTTAGCACCTAATTGAAAGCCTAGAACTCCACCAGACAGCCATGCCTACAAATGGAGCTCTCTTTGGCTAAATGAGAGCATGCTTAAAACCTTGAGGAAACTCTGCCAAAACCTCACCAGAGCCTCTCCAAACCTTCCTAAGTTCAATCCCCTTGCTCTCAGCCACTCACAGCCACTCCACAGAGCCAATTTCTTCACTGAAATTTGCCCCAAAACTAGGAAAAAGTTCTTCATAGTGAACAAAAACTCCAAGTGGTTGTGCACACACCATTCCTTGAGTGAGATAAGTTGATTCCCTAAATAGAACCCATCATATAGTGCCTCTAGCATAGCCCTAGACCAACACCTGAAATCGGCCTTGGTCGAAATCAAATCTAGGAAATTCACCATAGCTCAGGACTTCATATCGAGGTTTTTTGGACTCATTTAAAGCTACTAAAAATATCTAATTGAGGCCACCTCTCCCCTACAAAGGTATTGAACTCTCACCTCAAATCGAGCTAAAATTGATTCTCCATGCGTTTAAACTGTATTTCATAGCATTATAACCATATGGATGTGCTCGTCTTGAGTTGATGAAAGTGTAGGAACAAAACCCATTTGATTTGATTGAGTATCAAAAGAGATCTTTAGGTTTGAAGTTTAATGGCTTACGGGTTAAGTTAATCGGGGACGATGAACAGATGTTGTCCGTTTTCACGTTTATGCAATGGACAATCGTCATGGAGTCAGACGCAAAGATGGAGTAGTATAACGGGCTGACATGGCAGCTACGTGGCTGACAGCGTCCAATGGCAGAGCGTCATGTGGAAAGCTCGATGCGTATGAGGATCTAATCAGCCTTGCGTTGTTTAAATAGAAAAGTAGCCTTTTTTATGAATTAATTAAATATCAGATCTTTGAAAATACATAACTTTTCATAGAAAAATCATAAAAAAAAATTAAAAATACCCTCTTGCTCAGTGAACAGAGGAGAACAAAGTAGACTAAAAATAAAAATTATTTGTTGACTTTTAAATTCTAAATTAATTAAATGGCATCTATGGTATTTTAATTCATTATGACTAAGCATTGCTCACCAAATCTTAAAATTTTTAGGGTTTGTTTCTCATGACAGAGGCCATGTTCTCTGATTTTTCCAAGATTAGAGGACTTCTCTATGCTTCTAATCCTAATTTTCAAGCTAAGATGGCTATTTTAGTTTAATTTAATTAAATATATTAATATACCACTTGGAAAATTATTGGATAGATTTTAGTAGGTTTCTTATGATCAGAGAAGCTTAAGAAAAATATTATGATGATTTGAATAATTTTGTACATTACTGTATTTAATTAGGTGTCTATATCTTACATTAGTTTATGTAAATAAAATATTAATCAAAAGTTGACAAAATCAATTTCACATTGTGCATACAAATCATGTTAACCTACTATAAAAGGTTGAAAATTACTTGATTAAGTTTAAGCACTGAAGTTGATTTCTTAAGAAACATTATATTTTTGGACAGAAAAATATATTAAATTAAATACACTTAGGAAAATTATGAAAAGTGGTTTTCTGAGTTCCTTGTGATCAGGAGCACTTAGGAAAAATAAAAATTATTTTGAGAAAAAACTTTATTTTTAGCTATATCTTAAATCAAAAAATAATTAAAATTCCAAAAAATACAAAATATTTCAAAATATTCCTAATGGTTTCCAGATCACTTGGAACTCATTAAAATATTTTTTTCTATGTTTTCTAAATTNAGTTTAGGTAGCTTAAACCATATAGGCACTGTGGGAGGTTCTTGTGATGGGTCATAATCAGGTGACCATTTTTTCATTTCTGTTCCAGCAATGATGATGGATTGTTTGGCAAATATTCTAGCATAGTCCTCTTCCTTAGTCAGCTGGATTAGGAGATGCCTGCCATCCAACAGACCTAGCTTCCACTCTGAGATTTTCAAGGAGTCAAAATATTTCCTTACAAGTTCCATCTTTGGGTGACCCAAGCTGAATTTACCAATTAGAGTAAATTGAACCTCCAATTTTAAATCAGCAATCTCTTTTTCAGAGAAAATAGCAGCTGGTTCCCCGTCTTTAGATCCCACTGGATGAATGCAAGAGGCAGAACCTCTCCCAACAGCAGTGTTATGAAATTCCTGAGGGAAGACTAGTAAATCAGGATCCAACAAAGGGGAGGGGGGATTTCCTACCACCCCAACATAGGTGGTTTCAGTCCATTGCAAATTAGTTTCCATATCAATAGGGGTGGTCATGGCTCACCAGACCAGCACCCCCAAACAGAGAAAGGGCAATAAGCAGGGAATCTAGGAAGATGGCAAGTTCCTAGCCCAACCACAGAAAGAATAAAATGATACAGCAAAGATAGACCCAGGCCAAACACAAACACCAGCTAAGAGGAAGTAAGGAGGCTAGCAGCTTCAGCTAACCAATGCAACAGTAATTGCTTCACTAAAGCAGCAGAAAACCTCAGCTTCCCCCAACAAAGCCACAAGGAACAGTGCTGAAGTTCAAACCAAGCCAAAGTAACCCCTTTAAGAGAAAACCAACTCCTATAGAAAGCTTCACAGCAACACCAGGCAACTCCATTACAGCCAAANAACTATAAACTAAATAAAAGATCAGAACTATGACTAAGTAGACATATTCACTCATCATCTTCTTCTTCTTCTTTTTCTTCTACATCAAAGTTCTGCTGTTGATGAGGGGTAAAGATAGGGTGACTAGGAAACTGTACTGAGTGATCACTCCTCATGTACCTAACCATAGGATCATCATATGCAACATCATATTCAAACTTTTATTTTGTTATATCATCGTTATGTGCATTCATAGCCTCCAAATTTTCAATCTTACTCTCCATCCTTAAGATATCTCCTTGTTGAACATCATCTACTCCATAAGTCCCTAGAGAGTAGGGGTATTATAAGTAGAAGTAATATCCCTACTCCTACTTACTATTCTCCATCCAACATGAGATTCATAGGTTTTAATTTTTTTGGCCCAATAGGTTTAAGAGGCTCAATGCTTTCCTCATCAATTTCAAAGTCAACTCCTGATTGCTCACATAATGTGAAAATCTGGGCAGGGTGTCCTAATCCACCAGTCGTCTCACCCAGAGCAATAGAACAAATGTTCTTATATATTATAGAGCCAACGTCTAGACTGCACATTTGTTGATTCAAAAATTCAGGATGGCTCTATCCTTAGTAACTTTGCTATTGTGGTTCATAGTTATCATTCTGACAGATATAAAGTAATGTCGGGCCTTGGATACAACATTTAGCATAGAAGCTGANGTTAACTAGAAATAAATACAACAAAGTACTAAAAACAAACAATAGTACTAAAATAAATTTCAATTCAAAAATTGCTCTACAGACTATAGTTCACAACACAACATTCAGTACAAATCAAAGTATCACACTGATACAAACTAAACAATAATAACAACAAACTGCAACAAACTATAAACTAAATAAAAGATCAGAACTATGACTAAGTAGACATATTCACTCATCATCTTCTTCTTCTTCTATTTCTTCTACATTAAAGTTCTGCTATTGATAAGGGGTACATATAGGGTGACTAGAAAACTGTGCTGAGTGGCCACCCCTCACGTACCTAACCATAGGATAATCATATGCAACATCACATTCAATTTTTTTTTTGTTATATCATCGTTATGTACATTCCTAGCCTCCAAATTTTCAATCTTACTCTCCATCCTTAAGATATCTCCTTGCTGGACATCATCTACTCCATAAGTCCCTAGGGAGTAGGGGTACTATAAGTAGAAGTAATATCCCTACTCCTACTTACTATTCTCCATCCAACATGAGATTCATAGGTTTTAATTTTTTTGGCCCAATAGGTTTAAGAGGCTCAATGCTTTCCTCATCAATTTCAAAGTCAACTCCTGATTGCTCACATAATGTGAAAATCTAGGCAGGGTGTCCTAATCCACCAGTCGTCTCACCCAGAGCAATAGAACGAATGTTCTTATATATTATAGAGCCAACATCTAGAGTGCACATTTGTTGATTCAAAAATTCAGGATGGCTCTATCCTTAGTAACTTTGCTATGGTGGTTCATAGTTATCATTCTGACATATATAAAGTAATGTCGGGCCTTGGATACTACATTTAGCATAGAAGCTGAGAAGTTTACCTTAACGTTATTCTTCACCTTCCAAGCTCTTCTTCCATCAGTAAGAAATGAAATAACTTTATCCAGAGCCTTGTTCATAGCATAGAATGTGTTGTACTCACAGTGAAATGCTCCTTACAATTGATAAATTTCATAAATCCTCCTCGGGGTGAACTCAACCATTTTACCACGAACATAGACGTGGTCATCAAAAGTCTCTTCAAAATTGGCATAAATCTTCAACGTCTAATTAGTCTTTTTAAACAATAATATTCATTCTTAAATATCCTACAAACAAATTTTTTTACAAAAAAATACAAAACCAACTTATATATATGAAATTCCAAATTTTTACAAACACATATTTTTAATCCCACTAACACATACATAAAACAAACCACATTATAATTCAGCATCAAAATCAAGCCACAACACTAGAATGCTAAAAAATAAACTATACATACATTTAAAGTGATAGGAGTTTCCAGGCAAAGAAAATCCAACACAATTACATTAAAAACATAATTAATTTTAAACAATGGAAAGTCTAACTTCTTCAATTACTCCTTATCTTCGATACAGTCTCCTCCACTAATATCTCCCATAAACTGGCAATACATTTACAAATTGTAGAATGGTCGGTACGGGAATTGATCAGTCAAATTTTCATCAATCCATTCATTCTTCTTGAACATCTACACCAAACTTGCTTCAATCCGTCTAGTATGATCAAAGTGTTCCTTCATCCTCCAATCTAAGTGATCGAAAAGGTATGTAAGATTTTCTATCGCATTTATGATATTCTGAAGTTCTCTTTTAATCTTCTTTATTTTATTCTCAAAAACTTGTGAACTTCCAACTGTACAGGGCATTAAAGGGTGTCAAAGAAAGTGATGATTGATCTAAGATAATGTTCAATGCTTCATTTCCATTCCCAATATAGTTTGCATCAATAAGATCCATGGGCTCCCAGGGTAATAACACTTTCTCCCAATTCATATGGTATTTGAGATTGACTGCAAAGTAAGAAGATCACAAAAAGATGCTGCAGTCTGTATATAGGCCCATTCATTATAATAAACAAAATAGATTTAACAATAATTGATCCTACATTAATGGGTTTTCCCATTTGAATGCAATATTTTAAAATTGCACTTTCCTTTGTAACTTTACTAATTCTTGTTGTACAAAGTAGTTTTATAGAAATGAAGAAATACCATTATTTATATATCAGATTTAACCGTGAAGCGGAGAAACTAACATACCCCTCATCTCTAATTTCCCAATTATCAATTTCATTTGTCAGAAACCAATATACATCATACATCAAATCCTTAAATGGAATAAAGTACGCATAGTGACAGATTGACATGCTTTCTATCATAAACATATCATTAATTTGTGATGGAGTAAACAGTATGCACTTACCTCCAATGAAGATGACTCATTGGTTAATTCCATGAAGATTAACATAGAATTCTTTTACCACTAGAATAACTACTGCAGCGATAGTGTAGCATAGAACTTCCCAACGTCTCTGTACTATGATTTTCTCAATTTGCAAACTTGGATTACACAATCCATGATTGACAAAGCCTCTCTCCTTGATAAGTCTCTTTTTCGGGATGACTTTGTCATATAATTTATGCACGTCAAAAATAATGAGCTTTCTTCAATTGAAAATCTAATATCTTAAAGTGTTTCTAGAGTTGGAAGCCATGGATTTTAAAATTTGGAATTATCTGGTCGTCTAAAATGGTGTTCATGCCTTTAAAAAGACCTTTAGGCAATTATTTTGAAGCAAAGTCCCGCCAAAGTATGCCAAAAACTCCCCGAACTACTGAAACTGTACTGGGCACTGTCGGCACCCCTGCTGGTGTCATTGGCGCCATGGCTCTGTAAAATGGCACCGTCCGCACCCATGCTGGCATAGTCGGCGCCAAAGCCAAAATTGTGTCCATTTCATTTTTGGTTCAATTCATTCCCAAATTTTCATCTAATAACAATATTTGTCTTAATTTATGATATATAAGATTATGTAGGATTCTAAGGTATTATTATCTCTTAATACATTA
>JXCR01110359.1:0-14869 GCA_002079205.1 Phalaenopsis hybrid cultivar | reverse complement strand
CAAAATATATATATATATATATATATATATATATATATATATATCCAAAAGAAAGCATAAATGTTCCCATGAAATCTAATCCCCACACATAAAAAATTTCAACTTCTAATGTGTAATTAAGAGGCATTTTATTTCTTTTAAAAATATTTCCTACTTGCTGACATCAATCACATGTTTTAACATACTCATTAACATCTCTAGAAAGAATAACCAATAAAATCCAGCTTGCAAAATTTTATATGCAGTTGTATCAGTTCCAAAATGTCCTCCAAATTTAGAATCATTACATCGTTCAATTATTTTTTCAGTTTCTTCGTAAGGTACACAAATTCTAATGATCAAATCTTTTTATTGTTTATATAAATATGGGTCATCCCAAAAAAAGAATCTTGCATCATGAATAAATTTCTTTAATTGTTGATTTTATATATTAGGTGGTAGAATATCTCTCACAATATAATTTACTATATCAACATACAACTGTATATTCGTTATATCAATATTATACAATTTTTCATCAGGGAAAGTTTCTAAAATTTCATTTGTAAAATAAGTTAATATTTCTTATTCTACTCTAAATAAATGATCAGCTATTTGATTATCAGTTCCCTTTCTATCTACTATCACAAAATTGAACTCTTGTAGCATACATATTCATCTAATTAATCTCGATTTAGCATCCTTCTTCTGCATCAAATATTTGATAGCAGAATGGTCTGTATGTACTATACATTTAGCTCCAATTAAGTAAGCTCTAAACTTATCGAAGGCATAAACAATAACTAATAACTCTCTTTCAGTAGTGGTGTAATTAATCTAAGCATCATTTAGAGTTTAACTAGAATAATATATTACTTTAAAAACTTTGTCATACCTTTGCCCTAAAACAAGTCAAATAGCATGTTCACTAGCATCACACATTATTTCAAATGGTTTCTCCCAATTAGGTGGAACTATTATAGTAGTAGGGATTAATTTTTCTTTCAGTAATTCAAATTTTTTTATGCATTCCTAATTAAAATTAAATTTCATATTCTTTTCTAAAAGTTGACATAATGGCTTAGTAATTTTTGAAAAATTTCTTATATAACGCTTGTAGAAACCAGCATGTCCTAGAAAACTACTTACCCCTCTAACCATAGTAGGAGGCGGTAATTTTGAAATAACTTGATTTTTTGCTGGATCTACTTCCATGCCATTTTTAGAAATTTTATACCCAATTACAATTTCTCCTACAATCATAAATTGACATTTTTTCCCAATTTAGTACTATCTTGATTTTTTCACATAGTTCCATTTATTTTTTCTAAATTATTTAAGCAAAATTCAAAAGAAGCCGAATACAAAAAAAAACATCCATAAATACTTCCATTCCATGTTCAATTAAATTACAAAAAATGACATCATACATCTTTGAAATGTCTCATGTGCGTTACATAGTCATAAAAATTGACTCAGAAGATATAATAACCTGCAATGTAGATGAATCTCCTAAAAACACATATTTTAAATGAGCAGGTAATACTTTCAGTTCAAGTTTAGGTGGTTCAATACTGTAAGGAATAAGATTTTTATTATCATCTTTTGCAAGGTCCAAAATTTCAAATTTGTCCTGAACATGATCTAAATTCTTGTTTTTATTGCATTCTCATTCTCATAATTCTATTCTTGCCTTAATTTTTCTTCAAACTTTCCTTAAATTGCTCATTTCTTATATAATCGGTAACTTCATTCTAAAACATTCATTATCTTTTTCTATCGCAGGATATTTCATAGCTTTTCTTACATTAAATGTTACATCTTGATCATTGACTTTGTTTATTAATTCTCCCTTTTGGATATTTATCACAGATCTCCCTGTTGCAAGGAATGGCCTTCCAAAAAAAAATAGGAATCTCTTTATCTTCTTTCATATCTTATATAATAAAGTCTACAGGAAAAATAAATTTATCCACTTTCACTAATAGATATTCTATAACTCCATTAGGATAAGTTATTAATAGATTAGCTAACTGAAGAGTTATAGTAGTAGGAGAAATCTCTCCTAAATCTAAACATTTAAAAATTGATAGAGGCATAAGTCTAAAACTAGCTCCTAGATCACATAAGGCTTTTCAAAAAAAATTCTCACCAATAACACTAGGTATAGTAAAACTACCAGTATCTTTTAACTGTTAAGGAAGCTTTTTCTAAATAATTGCACTACACTCTTCACTGAGTGCAATGGTCTTGTGATCTGCAATCTTCCTCTTCTTGTTTAGTATATCCTTCATAATTTCACATAACTTGTCATTTTCTCCAAAGCCTCAATGAAAAGAATATTTATCGTTAAATTTTTAAGAATTTTCAAAAACTTTATAATTTTTTAATCTTTATTCTACTACTTCAATCATTGAGGAAAAGGAAGTGGTAGTTTTTCTAAAGAAATTTTTATTGAATTATTTTCATCATTGTCATCTTTAATTTCCATCTTCTCTTTCTCAACTTCAGTTTCTCTTTGGATTCTTTTCTCCACTTTTTTTTCACTTTATAATTGAATAACTTTAATTTTCTCCTTATTCTGATCTTTTGGATTAACTTCAACAGTGCTAGGAAGAATTCCTGAAGGACTGTTACTAAGTGCAGTAGCAATATGTCCTAATTGATTTTCAACATTCCTAATTGCAACCTCTTTGCTTTTGTATTTGATTTCCCATGTTCAACATCACTTCTTCCATAGTCAAGTTCTTTTCCTTAACTTATGAGTTGTTGTTAAATCCAAGAGGAAAATAAGTTCTATATTTAGGATTCCCTTGGTTATTTGAATTTCTTAAGGGGTTCACCAAATTGTTATAATCATTCCAACTAAGATTAGGGTGATTTTTCTATCGAGGATTATAATAATTTGAATAGGGATTTATATTTCTATTATTTATAGCATTCAAAGTTTCATAAGATGATTGGGTATCAATTATCTTTACTAGTGAATTTTCCTCTAATACTGGTGGTATTTGAGAATGGATCTCTCCAATTCGATCAATCTTCTTTGATATAGCGTCAATTTGAGATGCCAAAATACACATTGCATCAAAATCATGAATACTAACTATTCTCCTTGGATTTACTCATTTAGAGTGCCATTCAAAATTATTATTAGCCATCTCCTCTATTAAAGAATATGCTTCATCTAAAGGTTTTGACATTAATGGTCCACTTGCAACAACATCTATAATAGATCTAAGTGATCCTACTAATCCATTATAAAAAAGTTTGAATTATTAACCAATCTGGTAAAACATGGTGTGGACAACTCCTAAAGAGATCTTTAAACCTTTCCTAAGCTTCTTATATTGATTTTCCTTCAAACTAACAGAAAGATGTAATATTTTTTCTAGGCTTAGCAAATTTCAAGGGTGGAAAATATTTAATTATAAATTTTTATGATAGTTCTCCCCGAGTTTTGATAGATCCAGATGCTAATGAATTTAACCCAGCTTTAGCTTTGTCCCTTAATGAAAAAGAAAAAAATCTAAGTCTGCAGCATCATTAGCACTCTATCATATTTAAAAGTAGCACATATTTCAAGAAAACTAGCTAGATGTAAGTTAGGATCTTAAGTAGGTGCTTCTCCAAACTAACTATTTTGTGTCATTTATATAGTAGCAGGTTTAAGCTCAAATGAATTAGCAAAGGATTTTTAATAGTCAAGTGAAGTTCATTTGTTGTAGGATTAGCATAATCTTTTAACTGTTTTTGTCGATTTTCATTTATTTGATTATCTAAGTTACATTTCGTTCAAATTTCTAATTTCTTTTTATAGTTTCCAAACTTTTCTAAAAGTACATTCTAATTCTGAATCGCAAGGTACTAAACCTTCAGATTTAATACAACGAATAAATAAATATAATGAGCAAAAAATTCTTAATATACTCTTAAATTTCAAAAAAAAATATTTTTTAATGATTTTTTATTTCTTAAATTTTTTTGTATTATATCTTATTTACCTTATCGCTAAATTTCCTAATTTACCAAATCTACCAAATCTATTTAATAAGGTAACAGTACCAAAAACTTGATCCTGAAATTATAGATGTGTAAAATTAATAAAGTTGAATTTGCTTTGCAGCGATGCCAAAAACTTGATTCGTTATTTATGAATAAGAAATTAAAGTAAATTATGTTGAGATTCTATGCAAATATACGTATCGTTATCAAGTAATACAGGACTTTCTGATTAAGCCCCAAATATCGATCCCATGAGGAAGGTGTAAATTTATAATGAAATTTTAAATCAATAAACTCACAATGATAAAGAAAATCTACTACACTAAATTTCAAATGTTTAGGAAGCTAACATGATTAAATTACCAACTACAAGTAAAACAGTAAAGCAAAGCTAAGCAATAACTACCAATCTATATTTTTGTGACGAAGTTATCAAATATGAGAAAGAATAATTCCCACTATAATGAGTTTTTGGTTAAATGAGAGAGATAAATGATTTTAATTTGTCCTGTGCAAAATAGAAGCCATTTTAATTCTCTACCTCCAGTCAAGTATTATAGAGAATTGTTGGCTAATCTTAGGTTTAGTCTCTAAATCTCTGGTTATGCTGGGAGGATACTGACTCTCACTCCAGAGCACCCACTTCCCTTCCCCTAAAGGCTAACTCTCGCTTTAGTTTATAAGAACTAAGACCAAATTGGGAATGTTAGTCTGCCACCCTAGAATCTCCAATTCTTCAACCAATAATATATATTTTCCATCCTACTATATGCTAGAGGTTAGAACTAACTTGTGGAACTCCTAGAAGAGAAAAGAAGCATTTGGAATTTCTAATGGTGAGGGCTCCATCATTAGCCTTCTAGGATAGTCAACAAGAAAGTCCTATGGCTAGATCTTAGGCTTCTAAGGAAGAAAGACTAGACCTCAAAAAAAAAGTGAGGTCAATAATATCCCCTTTAATATTAATGATGATGATGATGATGATGAGGCAGAGGATTAGAATTTATTTATTGTTTTGTAGTAGTTATGTTTTCAGATCTTTCTCATTATGGACTGTTGATGTATGTTTTATTGCTTTACTTACTTTTATTTGTAATGCTACATTTGCTATTGCTTAATTAGTTTGCTTGTGTGTTAGAGTAGTCTTTTGCATTGCAAATTTCATGATATACATGTTCTGATTTAGATTGTCTACAACTCAACACCTATTTTTATTAATTGTACATGTATTGTTCTCTTGCTTAGAACTTTTAAATTTTTATTTCTCTTTTTTCATGCTTATTATATACAATACTGCTTTAAACTAATTAAAACTTTAAGTTTGGGGGAAAAGAAGGGAGAATTTTTTTTTTAAACTAAACATTTTTTTATTAAGTAAAATATATTTTCAAAAATTATTTTTAACATAACCTGTGGTTTGGGTTAGCTTTAGATAACTATATTTTTTATTTTATAAATAATAAAGTAGACTCAAGTACAAATTTTTAATTATAAAGGTCAGTTCCATATTTGAGATATTTAGTATATAAGTACAAGATTATGTTTTTACTATTTAAAGTAAATAAAAAATTGTATTTTGTTAAAATATTAAAGAATTTATATTTTTCATCTTTAAAAGGAAAGAACTGAGACTTTATGAAAAAATCTTTTTAAAGTTAATCTAAATTTTTTGAGCAACGATATGTGGGAAGTGTTTAATTTTAAGAAGATGATGATGAAGTTCAATATCATTTAAGTTTATCTAGATATAGTAGTCCTTACATGATATGAAAAGAAAAAGAATTGAATGAAAATGATCCAATTAAAAAAAATAATAATAAGAGAATAATATGCGAGGAGAAGCTTGAGGAGATGACTAATAAAAAATTGGCTTCTCTTGAATCATCTTGAGGAAACAGACTTATTTGCATTTCTGAACTAATTTTTGAAGTATTCTCATCTTTAATAGTAGAGCTCTCATGAATTTCTTTTTCTTGTAATTTTTTGTATGTATCCTTAGTATGAAAAACTATAATTATTATTGAATTGAATATGAAATCATAATTCTTAGACTTGACTACTAAATATTCTTACATTTTGGTTTTAACCTGAGTTATTGAAAATCTTTCTAAAGTTTCACTATTACATTTATAAAACAAAAATAGAAATCTTAAAGTAAAACTTACTTCCATAAGTTATACCTTCTATATATAGTAAAAGGGTTACTTGAGGATAAGTAACATTTAAGTTTGGGGGACTTCATCCACCTTAAATTTACTATTTTTATGCACATTTATACCTATTTTTAAGAATATTATGCTTTAATGAGACGTATTTCATGTTTTTTGTGTGACATGTGCATAAGTTTGGTTTGCACCTAAGCATGACATTTTTGGTGCCTAGGTACCACAATTATTTTTTAGAAGATTTATTGAATGGGGTCAAATTTTGAAGGGATGTCTGAAGCAACCCTTGGTCATTTTCAAAGCTCTTTAAATAGGGATTAATTATAAACAACTAGGGTGTGTGCTAGCTTGTGTTAGAGAGTGTTAGAGAGTTATAGAGTCGCATATAAAGTGGGTGGCCACTTTGGTGAGTCTTGGTGATTTCTTAGTTTGGCGAGTCTTGTAATAGTCCATTATAGTCAGAGAAGTTGAGAACTTCAAAGTGTGCTTGGAGAAGCATTCAAGATAAGTATTTGTATCATTTTATTGAAATGTTGTACTTTAGATATGAGCTTTTTAAATATGTTATGTTTTGTTATCCCCATCTCTTTCTCCTCGCAATATGAAGTAATCAAGTAGTGGTTTTGATTTGTTTGAAATTTTATTTTATTCCAAAAATTTGTGATGATATTTTCATTAGTCATTCATTTGCCTTACAAATTGACCACTTGTATTGTTAAAATTTGTTGAGAAACTTATAGACCTAAGAGGGCCAAGATTTCTGTAACTAGTGAGTATCACATTTCATTTTGGAAAGAGCCATGGCGATCGTCTGAGGGGGAGTACAAATAGATATGGAGATAAGATTTGATGGTCATAGATTTGATGTTTATAAGGTGACAGGCTAGATTCTTTTATCAAATTGGTCTAGAGTTTGGGACTAAGGGTCACTGGTACGTCCTTTAGAGAGGACACAGTGGGTAATCTAGGAGTGAGAGACTAGAACCTACCCAACACTATTATACATGCCGACACAATTTTAGGATTAGCCAATATTCCTTACACAACGAAAGAAGTAAGGAATAGGTTTGATCCCATTTGTCACAATACCACAGTTACACTTCTAAATATTTGAAATCCTACAGGGATTATGAATTATTTGCAAGGAGAAAGTCTCTTTATATACATATATCTTAAATTTTCAAAATCAGTGCATTTACTTTTTCTTGCATTTATAGGAACTAGTGAACTTTATTTCATTGCTTTAACTAATTTTGATATTTTCTATAGTTTAAAAGAAAGTTCTTTTAAAGTTAATTTCCTAAATTTTATTTCTTATCTTTCATTTCCTTGTGAAATCGATACTGAGAGTTTAAAAGAAAATTCTATATTACTTGAAATGATTCATATACTTGCAAAATACTGCTGACCTCACTTTTGTTTGAGATCTAGTTTTTTTNATTTCATTTTGGAAAGAGCCATGGCGATCGTCTGAGGGGGAGTACAAATAGATATGGAGATAAGATTTGATGTTTATAAGGTGACAGTCTAGATTCTTTTATCAAATTGGTCTAGAGTTTGTGACTAAGGGTCACTGGTACGTCCTTTAGAGAGGGCACAGTGGGTAATCTAGGAGTGAGAGACTAGAACCTACCCAGCACTATTATACATGCCGACACCATCTTAGGATTAGCCAATATTCCTTACACATCGAAAGAAGTAAGGAATAGGAATGATCCCATTTGTCACAATACCTTATAAATATTTGAAATCCTACAGTGATTATGAATTATTTGCAAGGAGAATTCTCTTTATATACATATATCTTAAATTTTTTAAATCAGTGCATTTACTTTTTCTTGCATTTATAGGAACTAGTGAACTTTATTTCATTGCTTTAACTAATTTTGATATTTTCTATAGTTTAAAAGAAAGTTCTTTTAAAGTTAATTTCCTAAATTTTATTTCTTATCTTTCATTTCCTTGTGAAATCGATAATGAGAGTTTAAAAGAAAATTCTATATTACTTGAAAGGATTCATATACTTGCACAATACTGCTGACCTCACTTTTGTTTGAGGTCTATTTTTTTCCTCTTTAGTAGCCTAGGGTCTAGCTATAGGACTTTCCTGTTGACTATTCCTAGAGGACTAGAAAGGAACCCTCACCTTTAGAAATTCTAAACACTTCCTTACTCAATTTGAAGTTCCACATATTGGTCCTAACCTCTAGCACTTAGTTGGTGGGTTCAGTATTGGAGAGCTCAAGGTGAGTCCCCATAGGATTAGCTAGCCTTAAGGTAAACCCTATGTTGGTGTGGTCTTGGTCAGTATCACACACAAACTTGTACATTACACTTCCACTCGCATCCTTAAGCCCAAACCTACTTAACTTTGATCCCTTGACCCTTTGGGAGACTCATGTAGATGGCCCCCTAGACCTGCTAGCCCTAGGTTAGAGTTTAGCTAAGACCAGTACATGAAGGACCAAAAGTAGGGAATTCTATTGGTCCATGGCTCATTTAGGGTGATTGACACACCAATTTTACCAAAATACCAAACTTAGTCTTTTCCACCTAAATCCACCCAATTTACCAAAATGCCCTTGAAACTTCAAAATTACCCAAATTACCAAAATTTATCCAAAAATTATCTCGAACCATTTGAATCTACCCAAATTACCTAACACTCCCCATAATATCCAAAATTACCCAAAATACCCCTCATTTTGACAAAATTACCAAAATACCCTTGGAGACTCAAATTGTTCCAAAACCTTCAAAATCACTTCAAATGTCCCCAAAATCAATTTGAACCATTGAATTGAGCTCAATTTGACCAATTTGACCAATTTGACCTATTTTGACCAAAAGCCACAAATTGTCTTCAAAGGCCAAATTACCCTAATTCAGCCCAATGTCCACCAATTTTAACCCAATTCTCCCCAAATTCAATTCTAAACTCAAATTAATCAATTACAAGCTTGATTTAAACAAAATACAAGTCTAATTGAACCACATTTGAATCCAATTTCAACCCAAATAAAAAATCCCCAATTTGACTTATAATAAAAATCTCACTTAACTGAAACCCAAATATATCCAATTGCCCCAATTCAGAATCACAAACTCTTCAAAACACTCCCCACTATCAAATTGAGCCTTAAATTGGCCTTTGTAAAGCCTCAATTTCACTAGAAGTCAAGTTGGACCAAAACTCCGAATTTTGCCCCAAATTGGCCAGGTCCCCAAATTCAACCAAATTGAACCCCACAACCCCAAAATTTCCATTCAATTTCTATCTAAAACTCTTCATGAAAATCTTGAGGACCAATTAGAACCATCAATTGGGCCTTGGCTAAACCCTAGCTCAACTTAAACCCAAGACGCCAACACCCCCAAAATCAACCGAATGTCCAAATTTCACCAAATTAAACCTCCAAATCAATTTAAAATCACTCAAAATCTTTTCCAAACTCTTGGGGAAAATCACCTATATCAAGTTGATCAATCAATTGAGTCCAATGTTATGTTTAGCCCTAGCCAAACCCAACTTAAAGCAAATTTGACCCAAATTGAACCCATGCACAGAAATTGACCAAGCCATGCCAAATTGATCAAACTAAAGCCTCTACAGCCACCTTCTAGACCCTAGTGACCAGGCTAGACTCACCTAGCCCACCCTACATGGCCTATGGACCAATGATCTCTTAATTTAAGGGATCTTATCCCATTTTTGGCCTAACTCAAAATATCTTTGCCATCATGCCTTACCATTAGTGTTCAACTATCATTAAGCACTCCCTAGCCTCACTGAGCCCAGAAGTTACTAAAATTTGGCCAGCCACCACCTCACCCACCAAACATAGCCTTCCCATGGGAGCCTCAAATGGACAAAATACAAATTTAAACCTCCTTGAGTTGGCTAAGTCCCATTGGTAATTAGTGCCTTTCTTCCCTCCACCTCAGCAAGCTTTAGCACCTAATTGAAAGCCTAGAGCTCCACCCGACAACCATGCCTATAAATGGAGCTCTCTTTGGCTAAATGAGAGCGTGCTTAAGACCTTCAGGAAACTCTGCCAAAACCTCACCAGAGCCTCTCCAAACCCTCCTAAGTTCAATCCCCTTGCTCTCAGCCACTCACAGCCACTCCACAGAGCCAATTTCTTCAATGAAATTTGCCTCAAAACTAGGAAAAAGTTCTCCATAGTGAACCAAAACTCCAAGTGGTTGTGCACACACCATTCCCTGAGTGAGATAAGTTGATTCCCTAAATAGAACCCATCATATAGATCATCTAGCATAGCCCTAGACCAACACCTGAAATCGGCCTTGGTCGAAATCAAATCTAGGAAATTCACCATAGCTCAGGACTTCATGTTGAGGTTTTTTGGACTCATTAAAAGCTACTAAAAATATATATCTGAGGCCACCTCTCCCCTACAAAGGTATTGAACTCTCTCCTCAAATCGAGCTAAACTTGATTCTCCATGCATTTAAACTGTATTTCATAGCATTGTAACCATATGGATGTGCTCGTCTTGAGCTGATGAAGGTGTAGGAACAAAACCCATTTGATTTGGTTGAGTATCAAAAGAGATCTTTAGGTTTGAAGTTTAATGGCTTATGGGTTAAGTTAATCGGGGACAATGAATGGATGTTGTCCGTTTTCACGTTTATGTAATGGACAATCGTCATGGAGTCAGACGCAAAGATGGAGTAGTATAACGGGCTGACAAGGCAGCTACGTGGCTGACAGCGTCCAATGGCAGAGCGTCATGTGGAAAGCTTGATGCATATGAGGATCTAGTCAGCATTGCATCGTTTAAATAGAAAAGTATCCTTTTTTATGAATTAATTAAATATCAGATCTTTGAAAATACATAACTTTTCATAGAAAAATTATAAAAAAAAATAAAAATACCCTCTTGCTCGGTGAACATAGGAGAACAAAGTAGACTAAAAAAAAATTATTTGTTGACTTTTTAATTCTAAATTAATTAAATGGCATCTATGGTATTTTAATTCATTATGACTAAGCATTGCTCACCATATCTTAAGATTTTTAGTGTTTGTTTCTCATGACAGAGGCCATGTTCTCTGATTTTTCCAAGGTTAGAGGATTTCTCTATGCTTCTAATCCTAATTTTCAAGCTATGATGGCTATTTTAGTTTAATTTAATTAAATTTGTTAATATACCACTTGGAAAATTATTGGATAGATTTTAGTAGGTTTCTTATGATCAGAGAAGCTTAAGAAAAATATTATGATGATTTGAATAATTTTGTACATTACTATATTTATTTAAGTGTCTATATCTTACATTAATTTATGTAAATTAAATATTAATCAAAATTTGAAAAAATTAATTTCACATTGTGCATACAAATCTTGTTAACCTACTATAAAAGGTTGAAAATTACTTGATTAAGTTTAAGCACTGAAGTTGATTTCTTAAGAAACATTATATTTTTGGACAAAAAAATTTATTAACATAAATACACTTAGGAAAATTATGAAAATTGGTTTTCTGAGTTCCTTGTGATCAGGAGCACTTAGGAAAAATAAAAATTATTTTGAGAAAAAACTTCATTTTTAGCTATATCTTAAATCAAATAATAATTAAAATAATTAAAATTCCAAAAAAATACAAAATATTTCAAAATATTCCTAATGGTTTTCCGATCACTTGGAACTCATTAAAATATTTTTTTCTATATTTTCTAAATTAAAAAAATGAAATTTTTATAAGCTTAAACTGTATTTTCCTTATTTTCACATTATAAATAATTATATTAAGTAAATTAAAAATCATAAAAATATTAAATTTTTTTTCTCTGAGCTCTTTGAGCATATAGAAGCTTACTAAAAAAATAAAAATAAATTTTGTAATTAAATTATATTTTATGAATAATTAAGATATTCTTTTGTTGTTAACAAATAATTAAATAATAATTAAAATTTGATTTGAAAAATCATGGAATTTTTCCTGTGTTTCTTTGACTCAAGGGAACCTCTAATAAATTTTTCCATGAACAAAAATTTTACTTTGATCAATATTGAAAATCCAANAAGCTTACTAAAAAAATAAAAATAAATTTTGTAATTAAATTATATTTTATGAATAATTAAGATATTCTTTTGATGTTAACAAATAATTAAATAATAATTAAAATTTGATTGGAAAAATCATGGAATTTTTCCTGTGTTTCTTTGACTCAAGGGAACCTCTAATAAATTTCTCCATGAACAATAATTTTACTTTGATTGGTTAAATAAATCAATATTGAAAATCCTTTTTTTAAGGTTTAAATAATTATTTAAATTAAATAAAAATTTGAAAAAAAATACATTTTCTCTACTCATGTTTGAATTGTCCCATGGGTAGGGTACTCTAAAACATTTAAAGTCACTTGAATTATGCTTAATGAGTTATGAGGTGGAGAGCCACAAATGCATAATGGTAATTTTAGATTTTGGTGCCTTAATCAAAATTAAGGATTAACCAAAAGGAAAATGGGTAATTTTGATCCTAACGCATATGTTTGGATGATTAAAACATAATTGGTAAAAAGTAGAAACCAACTTACCACCTTTCCATAATAAGAATAAAATTAAAATTTGTTAAATTATCAAGACTTGGAAGTTGATCAAAGTTAGATGATTCTCAAGTGATCTAGGACACAAGTTGGAAGTTGATGGGCTAAAGTTAGGAGGATGATGATTTACTTATTTTAAGCCCACAATTTGGATGATATGATCTTTTAATAAGAATATGTATCAATTAAATTTAAAATCATAATGACTGCCACCTTATCCCTTCTTAAGATTTTTAAGGGCTTGGTAGTGATCTAGGCTTCATATTTGAATTCGTTTAATTGGATTTAGAAGGATAACATGATTGATGATAAACATATCTAAGCACTACAAACCTAACCTTTGTGGTTGGTACAAAATCTTTAATAACCTAAACTTGCCTTAGTGGCATTCACCCATATAACTTTTAAGTGAAATATCAACTGATTAATTAAGTACCCTCGCTTTGAGATGATTAAAATGTCAAGATTCACTGAGTAGTAGGGTAGTTTTAATTCGTCCTGGGATGATTAATAGAAAAGTATGATAAATTTAAAATGAACTCAAATGTTTCAAGAGATCTTTAAACTAGTTCAGGGTCATTCCCCGAACACTTTGAAATCTCATGGACATGTTGGAGGACAAATTGAACTGGTTATATTTTGTTATAAGATCATCCATAAAGATATTTCAGGTTTTAATAAGTCATATTTCATAGTTTGTTAGATGCACGTTCAACTATTCTTAATTTTCGCAAAATTATATATGCATATTGTGAAAAGCTAATCTTTCAGTGGGAATGTAGAGAAGTTGACAGGTATGCTTTTATAGTTTTAATTAATTTTCTATCATTTTATTTTTCGCAATTTACTTTCATGGCAAAATATTATAAATGCTTAGTTGTGCACTTTCTTTTATTTGCAAAAATAAAACAAAATAACCTTTTAAAAATTAATCAACATTTTTCAATAAATCTAAAATAATTTGTTTCCATGGTAACCATAAATCCTTTTAAATGTCACTAATCATAACACGTCCTTTTGAGATTACAGTAGTCCCTCGGAGGAGGTAACCTATGGTTGCTAACAAGATTTCCCGAGTTTAAATGGCCTTCACAACTCATTTAATCTAAGTAAATTCAAAAGAAAATAGTGATACCAAAATGAGGGAACCGTGGGATCCTAACCGGTGCCATTCTAATCAACTTTAACTCCCCTGATTGAACGTCAACTAATCATTTAAAACTTTTAAGCCTTAGATTTTAAGACTGCCACTTCGCCGAGGAGCCTGGAGCTAACTTTATGGGCAACCTTCTACAAAATAAAGATCTACAACAGCACGAGGATCTACAATAGCACATATTTCCTTATAAATTAAAAATACCAACCATAGGATCTCAAGGTTCTCTGTCTAGTGCAACATAAATCCTTAACTTTTTTTAGGCCTCTGTGTTTCTCTACTATACAATTTAAGCCCTAACTTATTTTATGATTCTGAGGTTTTCATTTGTCACGACCTAAAAACCTCATATCTTCCAGGCTATTTGTGTGATCGTCTAGCAATAAGTCCTAATTAATAGAATTTGGAGGATGTAACTTTTAAATAATTCCTTCTCAAAATTGAAGCCGAACCATAGAATAGCTTGGGAAGTCACAAAGGTTCTCCACAGGATCCATGACATCCCCTAGTTCCTTTTCCTTTGTATTCCATAAAATTTTCCAAATTTGAGCCTTTCTAATTTTACACCTCTTTGTCCGATCTTTTGAAAAGTCCTATCCTTTGAATTCCTTAAAGAAAATATCACCTGATTTTTATTAATAGTTTTCTTAGGTGACTTTAGTTTCCTTAGAGGAAACTTTCAAGAACCTATCTTAATATAAACCCTATTTAATTTTTAGTATTAAATAGGGGAACTTGACGGTCAACATAAAAATTATTTTCGCAGAGTTAAATGGATGTCATAAATTATCTAGTTTATTTAATCGAGCCTTACCAATAAGTGGTGTGTCTAACCTTCAAGATAGATGCATTGCTTGCGGTATTAGGATCATTTATTTAAATTACTGAGGATAAGAGTTCGGTCCGATTTTGTAATTTCAAAATTCAAAATACTACTTTTCCCAAATTATATATATATATATATATATATATATATATATATATATAT
>JXCR01110354.1:116651-136553 GCA_002079205.1 Phalaenopsis hybrid cultivar | reverse complement strand
CTCCATGGATTCTGAGTAGTTTTCTTTATCTTTCTTCCTAAAATGATAAGTAATTTAAGTGTTGGATGGAAGTTGTGGAGAGTATTAATTTTTAATGTTGGAAGAAGTTGTGATGATTTAAATAAATGTACTTCATTTACTTCTTGATTTGGCCAATCCAGATGTTAAAATTTGTTGTGAGAACATGTAAGAACCAGGTTGGCATTATCTCAGTCAACAATTTGAAAAAATCACATGAGGTTGTATGAATGAGAATGTAGTTCATATGATTAATAGCAAATAAATAAGAAAATATTCATTGAAGGGTGTAGAGTTAGAGGACTTGAAAGTCGCTGATTAATGCCCCCAACTTGATTTATTGTTTTAGGTTCCGATACAAGATGTTAGCCCCCTGGTGGAGGGAACCGACGGAACTCTTGAATGAGAGCTAGTATCTTCTCTGCCTAGCTGGTCTTCAGAACTATTCAAACTTTAAATTAGCCAACGTTCTTTATAGCATCTCTAGTAAGGGTAAAGAATATTATTGCGCTTATTTGGCACAACATAATTTCTATACTTATTACTGACTCATGTTAAGGACAAAGATATTTTCATATTTAGTGCTTTTCTTCTATAAAAACTCAAGTTATCTTTTTAAGTTTGTTTTATTTTTCTCAAAATATTAAAACTAGCAAAAATATTTAAACTTTCTTTATTATGAAAACGTCTTTAGTTTAAATAATTGTATTTTTAAAAATAGAAAGTTTTTCAAAAAGTGCATATTACATATCTTCTCTATGGGTTCAATATTCAGGACTTAAGCAAAAAGTCCTATATTACTTGATAACGATATGTTCAATTGCATAGTAANTTGTTTATTAAAAATAATCTTCAAAGCTATTCTTATATTTATAAGTAAAATTTTTGTATCAAGACTTTGCTTCATGAAAGGAAAAGTAGAATTCAAAATTATTAATAGTCTATCCAGATATAGTAATCCTTGCCTAAAAAAAAGAAAAAAAAATAAAAGAGAAATAAAAAGAAAAAGCAAAAAAAGGAAGAAGAAGAAAAAGTGAAGGAGGAGATACTTCAGGATTAGTGTCTAATCAAAAATTAGTTCTACATTTGATATTTTTAAAGTATAAAACTTGAGAAAATCTTAAGCTTATAGATATAATATAGTAAGTAAAATTATTCTTAATAAAATTTTTTAAGTGGAGATAATAAAAGAACTAAATTCTAAATTTGGAAAACTTACAATATTTCTAAATAAGATAGGAACTCATATTTTCATATTTCTTAACATTAAAAATTTCTAAACTTTAAGTTGGTCTCATTTACTGAATATTTTTTTCACAATTGGACTACAATATTTCTAATTTTAAAATTTTAGTAACTCCTAAAGAAACTCATATACATATTATACATATTTAGTTTTTAAAGATTAAAGTGTCACTTGAGGACAAGTAACATTTAAGTTTGGGAGATTTTGATACGCCTACAATATATAGTGTTTTAGACACATTTTTATACCTATTTTTTAGATATTGCGCTTTAATGAAGGTATTTTTGTGTTTTTCTTTCAAGTACAGATAAAAAGGTGAAAAATGCTTAAAGGAGTGAAAAAGGATCAAATTTGTAGCAAATAGGTAAAAAATTGGGCAAAAGTGTTTTAGCGCCTAAGCGCTAGTTAAATAGATAAGGCCACACCTAAGCGTCAGAGGGCCCGCACATAAGCGTCAGAGGCCTTGCGCGCCAGTGGCAGTTATTGGATGAGTAAATTCAGTTTTTACGAATTTTGAAGAGGTTTTTGAGGCACCTATTGGCTTAATAGGTGGTTACAACCACTATGGATGAAAATTATTGCGAAAAGGATGCATCTCTTAGGGAAATACATCGAATTAAGATACATTTTGAAGAGATACCAAGACACCTTTTGGAGAATTATAAAAGAAGGAAGATTGAGACTTTCAAAGGGGTCCTGAAAGTACTGAAAAAGTTTTGAAAGTTCTAAAATTGGAGTTAGTTGGAGAGATTTTCAGGCACCACATATTTATCCTTTTTATTTTAGTTTTATGTTGAGAGTATTGTAAAAGAGAAGAGATTCAAAGGAACTTCAAGAGTTTGGTGGAGGACTTAAGATAATTTTTTAATCTTTTATTTTAGACTACTTTTGGTTTTAATTGAGACTTATTATTGGTTTGACAATGATTTCTACTTTTAAACTAATGTGTGGTTTTGTTTTCTCCATGGATTCTGAGTAGTTTTCTTTATCTTTCTTCCTAAAATGATAAGTAATTTAAGTGTTGGATGGAAGTTGTGGAGAGTATTAATCTTTAATGTTGGAAGAAGTTGTGATGATTTAAATCAATGTACTTCATTTACTTCTTGATTTGCCCAATCCAAATGTTAAAATTTGTTGTGAGAACATGTAAGAACAAGGTTGGTATTATCTCAGTCAACAATTTGAAAGAATCACATGAGGTTGTATGAATGAGAATGTAGTTCATATGATTAAGTGCAAATAAATAAGGAAATATTCATTAAAGGGTGTAGAGTTAGAGGACTTTAAAGTCACAGATTAATGCCCCCAACTTGGTTTATTGTTTTAGGTTCTGATACAAGATGTTAGCCCCCCAGGTGGAGGGAACCGAGGGAACTCTTTAATGAGAGCCAGTATCTTCCCTGCCTAGCTGGTCTTCAAAACTATTCAAACTTTAAATTAGCCAATGTTCTTTATAGCATCTCTAGTAAGGGTAAAGAATATTATTGTGCTTATTTGGCACAACACAATATGCATACTTCCACAACATAATTTCTATACTTATTACTGATTCATGATAAGGACAAAGATATTTTCATATTTAGTGCTTTTCTTCTATAAAAACTCAAGTTATCTTTTTAAGTTTGTTTTGTTTTTGTCAAAATATTAAAATTACCAAAAATAATTAAACTTTCTTTATTATGAAAACGTCTTTATTTTAAATAATTGTATTTTTAAAAATAGAAAGTTTTTCAAAAAGTGCATATTACATATCTTCTCTATGGGTTCGATATTCAGGACTTAAGCAAAAAGTTCTATATTACCTGAAAACGATATGTATAATTGCATAGTAACCTAATATATATAAATTAAAAGTTAAATTCTTATCTTTCTTCAAGATCAAGTTTTTGGTTTTGTTGCAAAATAAGGAAATATAATTAGAATTATTGTTATACTGTTGCATATAAGCAGTTTCAGGATCAGTTACCATAGTATATGATGGGTGCACTAGAGCAGCTAGACAAGAGCTATGGGATGATCTCAATATCATCAGTCAGCATGCTATTGAAAGATGGCTGGTGGGGGAGCGGGGGGGAGGGGTGTTAACTCTCTTGCCTCCCCCTCTAAAAAGAAAGGAGGCAGACCCCCTAATTCTTCCATAATGAATACTTTTAATGATAATATTCAAGCTTCAGGTTTGTTTGACCTGGGTTATACTGCTCCTAACTTCACCTAGAGAAGGGCTAGGACAAATTTTTTTCTAATGACCATTGGCTGCAAAATTTCTTTCATACAATAGTTGCCCACCTAAATCTTGTCGGATCTGGCCACAGACCACTCCACATCACGATTTTTGCAGCTCACAATCAAGGAAAGACTCCTTTCAGATATTTAAATTTGTGGTACACCCACAAGGACTTTATCTCTATTATTTCAGCTCATTGGAGAGACATTGATAACCCGAGCCCCTTGATTAGATTGTGGTGCTTACAGAAAAAAGTTGGGAAGGCACTCACCCAATGGAATTGAAATACATTTCACAATGTTTGGGCAGGAGTTTAACAAGCTGAAAGAGATGTGATGGCTATCGAGTCCCTAGCAGCTAATGGCCTAGCTGATGAAGCTCTTCTTTGGGAAGCTAATGAGAAGCTCCTCACTGTTGTGGCATGGCAAGAAGAATATTTGAAATAAAAGGCTTCTACAAACAAGTTCATGGATGGTGATAGGAACACAAAATACTATCATGCTTGCATCAAGTATAGAAAGAAATGAAACACAATTCAATTTGTACAAGATGAACAAGGCAGATGGATTAAGAGCTCTAAGGATATTGCAGAAAGTGTTCTGGACTGCTGCAAAAGACTTATGCAAAGCCCTGATCAGCATAGAACTCACCTGGATCTTGAATTATTCAGTAAGGATTAGGAATTCACTCAAAACATCAACTTGGCTGAAATCCCTACTGAGGAGGAAATCTGGCAGACCCTTTCCACTATAGACAGTGCTAAAGCAATAGGCCCTGATGGCTTCACTTCTGATTTCTATAAGAAAGCTTGGGAGGTAATAAAAGAGGATCTTGTGTTGGCCATTCAAAGCTTCTTCCAGTGTCNTTTTATATACATTTTATGATTGTTTTTAATGATATTACTCTTTAATGAAAGGTATTTTGTGTGTTTTTTATTGTAGGTGCAAGAAATGGAGTTTTGGAGAAGATAAAACAAAAATGGTGCAATTTGAAATCAAATAGAGTAAAGAAGAAAATTCTTACCTGACGCATTTTGATATGTTTTTCTTATACTTAATTCTTCGAATAAAATTACGACAGAAATATTTATGAGTAGCAAGAAAGTTATTTTTCGAGTAATTTAGCAAGAAAGTTTTTTTTCGAGTAATTTAGCAAGAAAGTTATTTTTCGAATAAAATTACGATGACGAACTGAAAGGCAAAATAAACAGAACGTTATTCAAATAAATACTAAATCGGCTAAAATTTTAAAACTAAGNCTTTTGTGAAGGGGAGATATATTGGGGACAATGTACTCCTAACCCAAGAATTACTAAATGATTTAGATAAACTCTGTAGGGGGGAAATCTGATACATAAACTGAACGTAAAGAAGGCATATGACATGATACAATGGGAGTTTGTAATGGCTTCCTTAGAGGATAGCGGGTTCTCCAATGCCTCCTACTTTATCATCCAAATATGGTTGAAGAGAAATGCGCATTCAGTATTTATCAATGGTCAAGCTCAAGTGTTTTTTACTACCTCAAGAGGACTCAAACAAGGAGACCCTCTATCCCCAATCATTTTTATTCTTGCTTAAAATTATCTATCTAATTGTTGGACAGACCCTCTCAAAGAAAGAACTATGTCAAATACCATCACAAATCCACTTTGGACATTAGTCACCCAATCTATGTCGATGACATAATTATTTTTTTCAGAGCTAGTGAAGCAGCTTCCAGATTAATTCAAACCTGTCTACAGAAATTTCAGGATATCTCTGGGCTGATCTTTAACAAAGAGAAATGTCATGTTCTCTTTAGCAAAAGGATCCCTCTCTCCACCAAGCAATGGACACTCAACCTCACTGGCTTCACACCTATGTCAACTCCATTCAAATACCTAGGTGTTCCTCTTCTCAAAGGTAGAACTAAACTAACTTACTTTGATGATGTGGTTAGCAAAACAAACTCCCAATTACAACGTTGGACAAACTCATTTATTTCTAATGGTTGAAGGATTACACTACTGAGAAGTATCCTCACCACCTTCCCTTCTTATTTCCTACAAATGGTTGTAATGAAGAAAAGCACTCAACTGTTACTTAAAAGATCCTTTAATAGCTTTTTATGGGCTGGATAGAGGAAACTGCTACACTGGGCAAGTTTGCAAAAACTAGCCAAACCAACTACTACAGAAGGCATGGGCTTTAAAGTTCTTCAACATCTTCAACACTTAAGTTTATGCATTGGTGATTCTAGAATTCGGTTCGATCTTCTGAAAGTTAGAAAAGATGCAAAAAATCTATTCCTTTGGGACTTAGGACAAGGTAAGCTAAGATTTTGGTTGGATAGATGGTGTCCATAAAATTTCTTCAATCCAATTCCAGGGGATTATGATATTGAACTCTTGGTTGAGGATTACTAGGAAGGGAACTCCAGGTCTGCTGAATTCCTGCTCTCTTTTCTGGATCAACATTCTGCTAAGCTGATTTCAAAACTACCCTTTGATAGAACCCAGGAAGAAAAATTGGTGATTGATGCGAAACCCACTCAAAGCCTCACCAAAACTATGTACACTAACCTATATCATTGGGAGGTTTTTCCATGAGGGGAATATCTTTGGAATAATTATCTTACTCCATCTATGTCTTTCTTTTGTTGGAGAATTTTCCATAAACTGCTACCCACTGATGATATTCTGAAACTTAAGGATTTGAAGGGGCCTTCAATATGCTATTTGTGTATGGATGATGAGGAATCTATAAACCACCTTTGTTTTGGCTACAACTTCTCCCAGGAAGTTTGAAACTCCCTGATACAACATATGTATGTCAATACAATGCAGCGTGGCATAACATTATAGACTGTTGGAGTGGACGGTTATGCACCAAATTGTGGCCAATTCCTTTTATTGCTACTTAGTTTATCTGAGCTACCAGAAACCAAATAAAATTTGAAAATAAGTCTTTCACTGAGTTTAAGGTCGCTGCCAACTACTTAGTATTTATCATAAAGCTAATCCAACGAAAGAAATTTCCCTACATCTTGAATTTTCACAAAGCAGTAGGTTCTATTACTTTTTGTGTGGTCAAAGTTTACTGGGACAAACCCTCTTTCCCTACTGTCAAAGCAAACACTGATGGAAGTTTCTCTTCCCATGAGGCTAGAATTGGGGGAGTGTTTTTGAGATCATCTTGGTAGATGCTTGTTGTTCTACCAATCACCAATTACAACAGTGGATGCAGAGGAAACAAAAGTAGTGGCTATGTTTTGGGCAATCAAACTTGTTATTATCAATAAATGGAAAGTATTGCATATTGAAGTGAACTCTTCTATTCTTTTGGATTATGTAACAGGGAGAGCACATCCTCCTTGGCACATTCTCTAGTGGACCAAAAAATTCATAACCTGAGTAAGGAATTAAGAGTCAATTATAACTTTATATATAGAGAAGGTAATAGGCCTGCTAATTTTTTCGCTAGAAGTGGGATTGAATACCATAATGTTCTTGTTTCCTCCTCAGTCACCTCCTCTCTTGGGTTTTTGCTTCAGGGGGATTTAGTTAATGCCCTACACCTCGGAGTTGTAACTTCATTTTGTTATTAATAGAAACCCCCTNAACAAAAGTAGTGGCTATGTTTTGGGCAATCAAACTTGTTATTATCAATAAATGGAAAGTATTGCATATTGAGGTGGACTCTTCTATTCTTTTGGATTATGTAACAGGAGAGCACATCCTCCTTGGCACATTCTCCAGTGGACCAAAAAGATTCATAACCTGAGTAAGGAATTAAGAGTCAATTATAACTTTATATATAGAGAAGGTAATAGGCCTGCTAATTTTTTCGCTAGAAGTGGGATTGAATACCATAATGTTCTTGTTTCCTCCTCAGTCACCTCCTCTCTTGGTTTTTTGCTTCAGGGGGATTAAGTTAATGCCCTACACCTCGGAGTTGTAACTTCATTTTGTTCTTAATAGAAACCCCTTTTTTTGCCAATATTGATATATATATATATATATTATTTTATATATATTATCAAATAATTTGAAGGAGGCATTCCTCGAAATATAATGTTTGCAGATATCTAAAACACACAAAAAGATAATTCTCAAACATTGAAGACCATTCTTATCTTGGTTAAAAAAAAAAAAAAAGAAACAAAAAACAAAAAAGGATCAAGAACAAAGTTCAAAGCCACTCCATTAACCCCGAGAAAAACTCCAAGGGGAAATTTTGGCTAATCAGTTGCAAGAATTATTCTGAAGGAAGATTGAAAATTAAAAAAATACACATAATAAAATCCTACCATTATGTGTTCATGATCATCATCATCATCAATAACTCAATCTCATGAATTCGAAAAAAAACTTTGACAGCATTAGCCCCCACTACCAGAACCATACTTCTTTCTGAAACCAACACCTAAAGCTTATCATAATCAGCAAGCACACCAACACCCGCAACAGCACACGACCCCCTTGAATAGAGATTTGGCGCCCTCATTCTTCAAAATCTTCTTGAATGCATCCAACGAGCCCTTGTACTTGACGACTTCGCAGGACGTCATCATCTTTCTTCTACGAACAGTGTCGATCAGATACGAGGCAAGACCGACAANAAAACTCCAAGGGGAAATTTTGGCTAATCAGTTGCAAGAATTATTCTGAAGGAAGATTGAAAATTAAAAAAACACAGATAATAAAATCCTACCATTATGTGTTCATGATCATCATCATCATCATCATCATCATCAATAACTCAATCTCATGAATCCGAAAAAAAACTTTGAAAGCATTAGCCCCCACTACCAGAACCATACTTCTTGCTGAAACCAACACCTGAAGCTTATCATAATCAGCAAGCACACTAACACCCGCAATAGCACACGACCCTCTTGAATAGAGATTTGGCACCCTCATTCTTTAAAATCTTCTTGAACACATCCAACGAGCCCTTGTACTTGACGACTTCGCCGGACGTCATCATCATTCTACTACGAACAGTGTCGATCAGATACGAGGCAAGACCGGCACCAATTGTAATACCCCATCCAAGCAAGAAACTTGCAAAGAAGTTGTCTTGTAAGACACCAACCAAAACAACTGGTTTCAAGGAATCATACATTCCGAAGTAGAGTCTGCGGTACACTATGATGCCGACGCAAGAAATGTTGAAGCCACGATAGAGTCCGACCACACCATCAGATTGAATGGTCTTCCTGTAAACATCAACGAGACCATTGAACTGCCTTTCACCTCCTTTCATTTGGTAGGGTCATGAACCTACTTGATGAGCAACATGTGAATGATCTTACATTATTCTTATAANAAAGAAGTTGTCTTGTAAGACACCAACCAAAACAACTGGTTTCAAGGAATCATACATTCCGAAGTAGAGTCTAAGGTACACTATGATACCGACGTAAGAGATGTTGAAGCCACGATAGAGTCCGGCGACGCCATCAGATTGAATGGTCTTCTTGTAAACATCAACGAGACCATTGAACTGCCTTTCACCTCCTTTCATTCGGTAGGGTCATGAACCTACTTGATGAGCAACATGTGAATGATCTTACATTATTCTTATATCTGTTCGAGGTGCATACTTAAAGGGATATGGTGATGCCTGAAGTTGGTATTCATGAGCCAATATATCAGAGATAGTCGTATTCATAGCTTTAGGCCTCATAAAAAATTTAAATGTACCCAATTAATTAGTGTAGTGATTATGTTAGAAACTAGAAGTAAGATGGGGAGATGCGATGAGTTGAAGGAAGAATTGATCTCATTTATCAANTGTTCGAGGTGCATACTTAAAGGGATATGGTGATGCCTGAAGTTGGTATTCATGAGCCAATATATCAGAGATTGTTATATTCATAGCTTTAGGCCTCATAAAAAAAATTTAAATGTACCCAATTAATTAGTGTAGTGATTTTGTTAGAAACTAGAAGTAAGATAGTGAGATGCGATGAGTTGAAGGAAGAATTGATCTCATTTATCAGGTGTGTTTGTGGTTGTGTTACAATAATATAGAGGACTTGGAGAACACTCAAATATATATTTCTATGCTGATACCTATTATTAGTAGACTTTCTTTAGTTTAATTTCATTTCAACATGTTTTAGTTTAAATTTATTTTCTATTGCAAATTTTCTTGTCCTCATGAATATTTGTAGATTTTTTTGATAGACATTTGTGATAGATAGAATTTCTGAACTGTTTTTCTTCCCGTTTATATTTTCTGCACTGAATGCTATACATGTTAAAAATCATGTTTAGGGGGGGTAGAAAAATTTTTAAAACTTAACTTTATTTGTCCTCAGTAGCTTATATTTAATTTGATATAAGTTTTAAAATGTTTTGTGGTATGTGGTGTTACCTTTAGGTTACTATAATTTTGATTTTAGGAATGTTAAAAAAAACTTAGTTAGCACCCTATGTGAAGAAACTATTCTAGAGTTAAGATATTTTTTAGGAAGCATTAGGAAAATGATTTTGCTATTTATGGTGGAAAGGAGTTCAATATTTGAAAATCAAAGACTCTTAAATTTATACTTTATGAGAATTGAGCATTTATTGAAACTTTCTTCAAACTAATACTTAAACTTGTAAGAAGTGGGGGAAATTTTTGAGTTTTTGATCTTAGAAAGATGACAGAGAAATTCAAAATTGTTAAAGGTTTATCCAGATATAATAATCCTCACTTAAAAAAAAGTATGGATTAAAGATCCTAAAGTAAAAAGATGAAAGGAAAATAAAAAGAGAGTGTAAAAAAGAAATGAAAAGTAAGAAGAATCTTAAGAAGAAGCCTAATAAAAAATTGATTTCACTTGAGTCTTTGTAAGGAAAAAAGACTTAGAAACAATCCTAAGCTTATTCTTATTTTGAAAAAAATTTGTTGTTCAAAACTGTATAGATAGGGTGCTTAATTTCTGCTATTAAATTTTCTAGGAATTTTTAGTTTGACANAATCAAAGACTCTTAAATTTATACTTTATGAGAATTGAGCATTTATTGAAACTTTCTTCAAACTAATACTTACATTTTTAAGAAGTGGGGGAAATTTTTGAGTTTTTGACCTTAGAAAAATGACAGAGAAATTCAAAATTGTTAAAGGTTTATCCACATATAATAATCCTCACTTAAAAAAAAAGTATGGATTAAAGATCCTAAAGGAAAAAGATGAAAAGAAAATAAAAAGAGAAAGTAAAAAAGAAATGAAAAGTAAGGAGAATCTTAAGGAGAAGCCTAATAAAAAATTGACTTCACTTGAATCTTTTTAAGGAAAAAAGACTTAGAAACAATCCTAAGTTTATTCTAATTTTGAAAAAAAATTATTGTTCAAAATTGTATAGATAGAGTGCTTAATTTCTGCTTTTAAATTTTCTAGGAATTTTTAGTTTGACTTGTTTCAATAAATAGAAAATTAGGATTCCTAAGTTTAATAAGAGAAATTCTTATACCCTAATACTAGGTCGATTTGCTAGAATTTTTCCTAAGTTACACTATAATATTTTAGAGACAAACTTATAGGAAACTCTACTAAAACCCACTACCTCAAATCAACAAATTTGGTTTTTAAAGTTTTAGTGTTACTTGAGGATNGTTTAATAAGAGAAATTCTTATACCCTAATACTAGGTCGATTTGCTAGAATTTTTCCTAAGTTACACTATAACATTTCAGAGACAAACTTATAGGAAACTCTACTAAAACCCACTACCTCAAATCAACAAATTTGATTTTTAAAGTTATAGTGTTACTTGAGGACAAATAACGTTTAAGTTTGGTGGAATTGACACGCCTAAAAATGTGATACTTTTTTATATACATTTTATGATTGTTTTTAATGATATTACTCTTTAATGAAAGGTATTTTGTGTGTTTTTTATTATAGGTGTAAGAAATGGATTTTTAGAGAAAATGGAGCAAAAATGGTGCAATTTGAAATCAAATGGAGTAAAGAAGAAAATTCTTATCTGACGCATTTTCATATGTTTTTCTTATGCTTAATTATTCGAATAAAATTACGACAGAAATATTTATGAGTAGCAAAAAAGTGATTTTTCGAATAAAATTACGATGACGATCTGAAAGGCAAAATAAACAGAACGTTATTCAAATAAATACTAAATCGGCTAAAATTTTAAAACTAACTAAAAGCACCTCATCAAGTTAAATTATAATCAATTTCTTAGTAATTTATGGATGGAAAAATTATTCGGCTCAAAGAAGAGAGAGAGAGAGAGAGAGAGAGAGAGATAATCATATTTTTTCCTAGAGAGAGAGAGAGACGTTATCATATTTTTTCCTATCAATGGCAAGAAGATTTTCACATAATAACTTTGTCGTCCAAGTGCACTAACCCATTTATCAAATTCCCTCTTTCCGCCACAACAGCCGCCGCCGCTTCAGCCGCCACCTTTTCCACAGCCGCAGCAGCTTCCGCAGCCAACTTCGCCGTCGTCTCCCCCATCCTATCATCCACTATAAGCTTTGACAGCTTCTTTGCAATCTCTTTCGCTCCAACCACCCCTTCTTCCCCTTCCCAGACCCACTTCTCCGGCCAAACACCAAGCCCACTGCCTGCCACCACTGCCGCATTCACTCTCTGATCCCCTCCCCTCGGCCAAGCAAGCACTCTCACCCCCGCTGCCACCGCTTCCATCATCGAATTCCACCCGCAGTGACTCAAGAATACGCCTACTGACCGGTGAGCAAGAATAACCTCTTGCTCCACCCATTCCATCAAAACCAGTCCCCTCCCCTCCACTCTCTTCACATATCCTTCCCCCAACAATTCCTCAATCTCCTCCATCTCTTCCCTATCCACCATCTTGCTCTTCATCACCCAAAAAAACGGGCATCCGCTCATCTCCAGCCCAGCTCCCAACTCCATGATTTGCTCTCTCGTCATCGCCGTTCGACTCCCAAAACAAACGTAAATAACCGATCTCTCCGGCTGCTTATCGAGCCACCGCATCGCCGACGGTTGCCAAACTGACTGCTTTCTTTCCGGAAGCAAAGGACCAACAGCAATGACTGGCGGAAGGCGCGGGACAACTTCCCCTGAATTGAGCGCGACAAGCACGTTGGGTTCCAAGGCTGTAAATGTATTAACCAGGATTCCGCTTGCTAAAGTAAGCGCCTTTCCATTTTCGACGAATTGGGTCTTAAAGAAATGGTTTGGGTCGTGGAGGGGCTGAGGGAAGGAGGATGATGGGATCTTGAGGATGCCAGCGATGTCGATGTCGTCCTCTGCGTTAGAGGAGGATGTGAAAACAGAGCAGAAAGCGAGCATGGCAGCTGAGGAGGTGAAGAGGACGAAGCAGGGGATGTTGATGGAGGCTGCAACTGGTAGGAAGGTGGATGCGATGGAGATATCGACGATAAGGGACGAGAATGGCCCGGAGGAGGAGATGAGAGGAGGGAGGAGGTGGGCGGAGAGGCGAAGGGCTTCCATGCGAAGCAAGAAGGGATCTGAGGAGGCTGGGAAAAGAGATGTGTTGAGAGGGGCGAGGGGGAAGTCAAGGAGGATGGAGGGGGGAAGAGAGGAAAGGAGGTCGGATTCGGCGGCGGAAATGGTGGGGCGGGAGGCGATGAGGGAGACGGCGATGCGGCGGGAGGAAAGGGCAGTGGCTAGTCGGACGAATGGGAGGAGGTGGCCCATGCCGGCGCTGGGGATGATTAGAACTCGAGGGAGGCAGGCTTCTTCACCGTAGATTGGCTGATGCTTGGACGACATGGCGGCCGAAGGTGGAGGGCTTATGCGGCTTGGGTTTATGGCTAGTTTTAAGAGCAATTGCATTTAAATTGTTGGTAAGATTTTAAGCCGACATGAAACTTCAAGCCACGTGATTTGGAAAAAAAAATATATTGAAATAGTATACTTTATAAGCATTGCTATTATATATATATTTATGTATGTATATACTTTTATTCAATATCCCAAAAAATTTATTTTATATTTAAATTTCTAAAATAAATTACAAAAAATACTTAAAGGTATAATTTAATAATATTTTTAATTAATACAAATTTTTAAAAAATACTTCATCTTATTAATTATAATTGTTNAAATAGTATACTTTATAAGCATTGCTATTATATATATATTTATGTATGTATATACTTTTATTCAATATCCCAGAAAATTTATTTTATATTTAAATTTCTAAAATAAATTACAAAAAATACTTAAAGGTGTAATTTAATAATATTTTTAATTAATATAAATTTTTAAAAAATGCTTCATCTTATTAATTATAATTGTATTTTCATTGAATTTTATATTTATGAACCCAAATGAATTTATTCATCGTTTTCAATTTACAGCTCCGCNCATTGAATTTTATATTTATGAACCCAAATGAATTTATTCATCGTTTTCAATTTACAGCTCCGTTGACCTAAATTTTTTTCACAAATTTTCAAAATATCCAATATTTAATGGATTTATTAATGATTATTACACTGAAATTATTACCAAATAAAGAGATTAGTGCAGGTAAGCTAAAACGTCTATAATGACCGCCCAAACCCTTCGCATTTCACACATCCCTTAATTTCCGAGGCGACCAACCCCACTCTCTCTTGATTAAGTTTTGGAGGATTTACATACATACCACCCAAAACTATTGTATTTACGTATCTAACACCTAAAACCTCTTATTACAACTAAAATAGTGACATTTTTAATGTGACATAAGAAATTTTGGTGGCATAAATTTTAAAAAATAAATTTTAGGTGCTATGCATTTGCATAGGAATTGGGCTAAAAACTTTGATTGTGCGTATATCTGCAACCAACATAAAATATTAACATGGAGACACCTGATTATGCAGACTAGTCCAACTTATTGTTTATTTTATGAGCTGAAGTTACAGCTAACAACTTACAAAGATCGTTTATTTTTATTCGGCCTCCGCATTAACATCCATTTAAGTCATCCTGGAATTGAGTTCTGCGGCATTGACCCGTCACCTAGCCCCCGCCGACAGTCCAGAAACGCAGCTAGGGCAAAGCTCCATGTCTCTTTCACAAGTTTTAATGCGCACGAAATTATTTGAATTACAGCTTTTTGAGATTGGTTTTGTAGTTTTTCAACTCATAATTGAATCAGTCCTTGAATGAGAAAGGCAATATATTTCCAAGTTTAACGAAATGCAGTATTAATTTGGCGCGCCAATAGATGAGGAGGAAAACTCGAGTTCTTCTTTACATTCAGTTGGAAGGTGGTCATGCCCTATGGAGTGAAAGATGGTGCATGACTTGAAAAGAGTCAGTGGTCTGATTCGCTTGAGTTAGCCAAGTGCGTTAACAAAAAAAAATTTGAGACGTAAGTAATTTATTAATTTTTATTTCATGTGTTGAGGATGCCACGATAAGAAGCGCACGTGCAATTTTAATTAAACGTTAATTAAATAAATCATTATGTATAATTAAAAAAATTATACTAACTCGTATTGTATGATTAACGATTATATTGTGTTTAATCTGAATCTGTCATGTGAATCACACTTAAAGAATAGGGTGTAAAACATAGGAGAGAAAAATAAAAGGTGAGAAAGGGAGGGTACACAATAAGTATATGATTCTATTCAAACTTAATTATTAACCCTTACTATAGAAATAACCACCCTATTTATAGACAATGGGGCATAAAGTGAAAAATTGCATGGATGCCCCTTCATTTTTGGTGGCGTTACAGAATATTTTAGACAAATAGAAAATAAATAAACCCATGGCCCCACCATCCTAACACTCGGTCGGCGGGGATCTATAGTCCTTCGGTCGATAAGGTACATTTTATTTACTCTGCTGAGTTAGGGTCGTCGGTCAAGCATGATGTTCCTTCGATCGCCCCGACATTACTCGGTCAGCTTGAATTAACTGATCATTTGTTTCGGTGTAATTGTCGTTTGTTCAGTCTTGGATGGGACACTAAACCTGTTGGGGTAAAACCAAGTTGTCAGGCAGAACATGAATCACCTAATCTGATAGGTAGTTGATCCGCCCCAAGTGTGTGTGTCANTACGTATCTAACACCTAAAACCTCTTATTACAACTAAAATAGTGACATTTTTAATGTGATATAAGAAATTTTTGTGGCATAAATTTTAAAAAATAAATTTTAGGTGCTATGCATATGCATAGGAATTGGGCTAAAAACTTTGATTGTGCGTATATCTGCAACCAACATAAAATATTAACATGGAGACACCTGATTATGCAGACTAGTCCAACTTATTGTTTATTTTATGAGCTGAAGTTACAGCTAACAACTTACAAAGATCGTTTATTTTTATTCGGCCTCCGCATTAACATCCATTTAAGTCATCCTGGAATTGAGTTCTGCGGCATTGACCCGTCACCTAGCCCCCGCCGACAGTCCAGAAACGCAGCTAGGGCAAAGCTCCATGTCTCTTTCACAAGTTTTAATGCGCACGAAATTATTTGAATTACAGCTTTTTGAGATTGGTTTTGTAGTTTTTCAACTCATAATTGAATCAGTCCTTGAATGAGAAAGGCAATATATTTCCAAGTTTAACGAAATGCAGTATTAATTTGGCGCGCCAATAGATGAGGAGGAAAACTCGAGTTCTTCTTTACATTCAGTTGGAAGGTGGTCATGCCCTATGGAGTGAAAGATGGTGCATGACTTGAAAAGAGTCAGTGGTCTGATTCGCTTGAGTTAGCCAAGTGCGTTAACAAAAAAAATTTGAGACGTAAGTAATTTATTAATTTTTATTTCATGTGTTGAGGATGCCACGATGAGAAGCACACGTGCAATTATAATTAAACGTTAATTAAATAAAGCATTATGTATAATTAAAAAAATTATACTAACTCGTATTGTATGATTAACGATATTGCGTTTAATCTGAATATGTCCTGTGAATCACACTTAAAGAATAGGGTGTAAAACATAGGAGAGAAAAATAAAAGGTGAGAAAGGGAGGGTACACAATAAGTATATGATTCTATTCAAACTTAATTATTAACCCTTACTATAGAAATAACCACCCTATTTATAGACAATGGGGCATAAAGTGAAAAATTGCATGGATGCCCCTTCATTTTTGGTGGCGTTACAAAATATTTTAGACGAATAGAAAATAAATAAACCCATGGCCCTACCATCCTAACACTCGGTCGGCGGGGATCTATAGTCCTTCGGTCGATAAGGTACATTTTATTTACTCTGCTGAGTTAGGGTCGTCGGTCAGGCATGATGTTCCTTCGATCGCCCCGACATTACTCGGTCTGCTTGAATTAACTGATCATTTGTTTCGGTGTAATTGTCGTTTGTTCAGTCTTGGATGGGACACTAAACCTGTTGAGGTAAAACCAAGCTGTCAGGCAGAACATGAATCACCTAATCTGATAGGTAGTTGATCCGCCCCAAGTGTGTGTGTTGCAATGATGTAAATATTGACATTCTCACCAGAAACTTGATTCACTCCTTAGTAAATTGATTAAGTCCTTAAAATTAAATATTCTTACACACTGACGTTTCCGACACAAATATCTCTATCAATTTAATACTACAAGTCTCCATTGAGTCCCGATATCGATCCTACAGAAAAGGTTGTAAGGACTCTAATCAGAGAGGTTCTAGTCAGCTACGATAGGATCTTAGTTTGGAATGTAATTTAAAGTGGTCTTTCTAACAGTTATTCCTAAATTATTGCACTAAATTTAAAAATTTAATTCTGAATATTCTTACTAGTTTTGGTCATATCAAGATATGAAGGATACAAATCTCTTGTGAATACATAGTTGGAATAGTGGGATAAGATACTAAGAATATAATGTGACTAGTGATAATAAGAGCATGAATGTAGGTTACCCTTATTTGAGTGTGTAACAAAGTCTGGTTTAGTTTAATAAATGTTTATGTTTGTCACCCTAGGAACTTCTAAGTTAAATCTCCTCAAAGCTTATCTCCCTGTCTAATTACATTATTTTATGAACTAATTTTTCTTCATTGATAAGTTCAAAGTGGTTTTTCGTAGTTGATAAAGCCATAGTCCTCTCGGATCTTTAAGGGTTTGCAACAAGTTTTAACATACCAAATGATATTGTTAGTAAATTAAGCATGAAGTAAAACCATAAAATTAAGATTAAAAAATTAATTCTGTAAGTGTCTTTCCATTTTAAATATCCTACATATGCAATCTTCTTATGATTTAGTTGTTGTGGGAGGGATACACTTCTCATTCTAAGTTATCTATATCCCTTAAAATGCTAAAAACTAAAACAAAATTTAATATGCCCTAAGAGCATTTCAATCAATTTGCAACAATACTAAAACGACAAATCCATAAGAGAATTTAGTTCCAGAAGACTTATACCGGACAAAAAAATTGGTCTTCAAGTTATGGTTAAAAATAAAAAGATTAGTTGTTGCGATAACGGTTGCATTTTATTTTATAAGAGCAGAGCAGCAGAGAATCAGTTCAAATTCTATACTTCTCTGATATTTAAACCGCAAAATAAAAAAAATAAGTCAGAAACAAGTTCTTTGCAAGCATCTCTTCTATCTTCTGCTTATTTCATGTCTTAAGAGATTATTTGCTTCCTCGCATACTGCTCCACATATGATGTGGCATCATATTAGGTCAAGAGACATCAATTCAATGATTCATCCTATAGATGGAGAGGCATGAAAAAGTTTTGATCGTTTACATTCCCAATTTTCTGTGGAACCATGTGATGTGAGACTAGGCTTATCCTCAGATGGCTTCTTATAGTACAGTCAGANCCACCCCCCGGAGATGTGCATGACAACACCCTTCTTATTTCTGACTTTGATTATTATCGATCCTAGAGTCCTAAAGGTTTAATTGATGTATATTTTTTGGCAAGGAGGCATCATTACTTATGATGTTACATTGAAACAAAATTTTATGATGAAACCAACATTGATGTAGATGATAGGTGATTTTCCAACTATGGAATGTTATCAGGTTGGAGCACTGAGGTGGACGTTAGCATGTCCATATTACATGAATTCATCTAAAGCATTCACACTTCAACATAACAAGAAGAATTCATGGTTTAGATATCACCATATGTTTTTAAAATTTGGACATCCCTTTAGGAGGAACAAAAGTGTATTCAAAAGAAACAAAATTGAGAAATCTACATCATCTCTAGTAGTAGTTGGGAAGATTTATTTCAGATAGTTACTGATATTCCAAATATTGTTGTTTATTCCAACCTATCTTCACATCATCTATCAAGCTTTCGTGTTTTCTTATAACTAGTCAAAGAAACCTTTTTTTTTTGGATCTACCTTACTAGAAGGATAACATGATCAAGCATAATTTCAATGTGATGCACATAGAGAAAAGTTTTTTTTTGACAATATATTCAATATTGCAATAAATGTTAAACAAAAAATTAAAGATAACGTGAATGCCAGATTAGATTTGAAGAAGATTTGTAAAAAGAGGGAGCTNTTTTTTTTGGATCTACCTTACTAGAAGGATAACATGATCAAGCATAATTTCAATGTGATGCACATAGAGAAAGGTTTTTTTGACAATATATTCAATATTGCGATAAATGTTAAACAAAAGATTAAAGATAACGTGAATGCCATATTAGATTTGAAGAAGATTTGTAAAAAGAGGGAGCCACAAATTCAGGAAACTATTACTAGAAAGCTTTTGAAGCCCAAAATAAGATATTCTCTTACTTTGACATAACATACATCAATTTGTGAGTGGCTACAAATATTGAAATTCTCGAGTATATATGCTTCAAATTTGAGTAGTTGCATTCATGTGGAGTCCAGAAAGATATTTAGAATGGAAAGCTATGATTGTCATATTTTTCTTCAAAATTTGTTGCCAACCTCATTTAGCTGCTTCACAAGTGATTTTTTTAATCCTCTGATTGAAATTAGTGTGTTCTTCAAGTAGATATGTGCATCTCATTTGAATGTTGTTGACATACGATAGTTAGAAGTAAACATTTTGATAATATTTTACAAGCTTAAGNATATGCTTCAAATTTGAGTAGTTGCATTCATGTGGAGTCCAGAAAGATATTTAGAATGGAAAGCTATGATTGCCATATTTTTCTTCAAAATTTGTTGCCAACCTCATTTAGCTGCTTGTCAAGTGATTTTCTTAATCCCCTGATTGAAATTAGTGTGTTCTTCAAGTAGATATGTGCATCTCATTTGAATGTTGTTGCCATACGATAGTTAGAAGTAAACATTTTGATAATATTTTACAAGCTTAAAAGAATAATTCCAGCTAGTCTTTTCTACTCCATGGAGCATCTGCCAATATACCTACCACATGAAACCTTACTTGGTGGACCAGTACAGTAATTATGGAAGTATCCATTTAAGAGGTACATAGTAGCAATTTAGTGAAAAAAATTTCTAGCAAATACTTCATAAATAATATT